>JAMKQA010043301.1:0-18689 GCA_024699735.1 Posidonia australis | reverse complement strand
ATGAAGCTTAAAACGGCTACTATTGCCTTCATCCCAAAATCTTGTATCTTCCTACAAATTTCAATCCTAACCACATGATATCTATGTTTTCATGCATTCCAACTCATTCTCTTCAATTCCACTATTTTTCTACGATTTTACATGCATTTTTCTTCATCTCCATGCGTTTAACTCATTTTCATGATAATGCAAGACAATGGGAAAGGAGGAGTCGCGTACCTCTCCGGCGAGCCTCCCCGCACACCGGCGACTCTCCCCGCACTCCGACGCACCCTTGACGAAGCTTCCTCCTCTGATGGTCCACACTGACAGCCACCACCTCCTTCGCGCACGTCGTTCTTCCTCTCCTTCTTCCTTCTCGCGTCGCAGCCCTCTTTCTTCCACTCGCCTCTGCCTCTCTTATCTCCTCCTCCTCCCACATTACGCTAGCCGCCCATCACGTCGAAGAAGATGGGAAGGCACGGGCTAGCGTCGTTGGTGGCACGGGCTGGTGGTGGATGAAGGGGAAGAAGATGGGGATGAGGTGAGCTCGTGAGTGAGAGAAGGAGAAAAAGAAAGAAAGTGATGAGGTGAGCAGATATCATTAGCATTCCAAATTTTGAGGGTGATATAATATAACACTATCATTCCTACATGCATTATCGTTTGTCCACTTTGCAAGGTCTCGTTGGGTCCTAAACAAGGGGCATGTCAGCTGCTCTTTGGCCAAAGACCTGGCGGAGGATACCGTACACCAGGGACGTGTCAGCTACCTTTGTGGTAATAGCCTTCCTCGTCAACTAGGGGCATGTCAGTTGTACTCTTGGTTGACCCGTCTTGGGACAGTATGTTCGTCTAGAACATGTTCCCTGCTCCGTAGCTCGAGCCCAAGAACGAGCATGAACAGTAGCCATATCCCTCCGAGAGCAGAGCAAAGTTAGAATATCAGTACTTCCCTAATCATCAAGCAAGAACATAGTCTGTTAGCCAGTGCCAAAGTTAAACACCCCAGAGGTCTGTAAGTGACACCACAATGAGTCTGGAGAGTTGTCAGAAATCATCCAGCAAGTCCGCTTTATTCGAGAAGCAAACAATGCCCTCGTGAAGCCCTTATCCAGCCAAGCACCACGTATCAGTGTACAATCTAAGTAACGGTTTACCTAGATCAACCATCATCACCCTACAACACTGATAGCATCAAGTGAACAGGTAAAGTAGTCACACAGTGAAGCAGATAGCTACAGACAAAACAAACCTCCCAGCTAGCAAGCAAGTTGCAGATAGCCTTTATCCTTCTCTCGCGACTCCTCCGAGCCTAGAGGGATCCGAGTCGTTTCCTTGAGCCCTAGGAACAATCTTTATCCCTCTTCTCGAGAGACCTCCTACTCCAGAGGAGATCCGAGTCACTATTTCCTTGAGACCTACGAACAACCTTTATTCCTTTTCTCACTACTCCATTGAGTCCATAGGAGATCTGAGTTGCTGTTTCCTCGAGTCCTAGGAACAACCTTTATTCCTTTTCTCTCAACACCTTTGAGCCCAGAGGAGATCCGAGTCACTGTTTCCTTGAGTCCTAGGAATAACCTTTATCCCTTTTTTCGCAACTCCTCCGAGCCCAAAGGAGATTCGAGCCGCTGTTTCCTTGAGTCCTAAGAACAACCTTTATCCCTTTTCTTGAGACTCCTATGAGGCTAGAGGAGATCCGAGTCGTTGTTTTCTTGAGTCCTAGGAATAGCCTTTATCCCTTTTCTCGTGACTCCTTTCAGTCCAAAGGAGATCCGAGTCGTTGTTTCCTTGAGTCCTAGGAACATCTTTCAACCCTTTCCTCGTGACTCCTCCAAGCCCGGAGGAGATCCGAGTCGCGGTTTCCTTGAGTCCTACGAACACCTTTTATCCCTTGCCTCGTGACTCCTCTAAGTCTAGAGGAGATCTGAGTCGCTGTTTCCTTGAGTCCTAGGAAGAGTCTTTATCCATTTCCTCGCAACACCTCTAAGTCAGGAGGAGTTTCGAGTCGCTGTTTTCTTGAGTCCTAGGAACAACCTTTATCCTTTTTCTCGAGATTCCTCCTACTCCGGAGGAGATTTGAGTCACAGTTACCTTGAGTCCTAGGAACAACCTTTACTCTTTTTCTCGAGACTCCTCCTATCCTAAAAGAGATCCGAATTGGTAGTTCCTTGAGTCCAAGGACCAACCTTCATCCTTGTCTCGTGACTCCTCTAAGGTCAGAGGAGATCCGAGTCGCTGGTTCCTTGAGTCCTAAGACTAGTATTTCTCCTTTTCCCTCGTGACTCCTCTGAGCCCAAAGGAGATCCAAGTCGTTGTTTCCATGAGTCTGAGAAACAACCCTTATCCCTTTTCTCGCGACTCCTACTTTGGAGGAGATCCAAGTCACTATTACCTTAAGTCCTTGGAACAACATTTAACCCTTGCCTCGTGACTCCGGAAAGATAAGAAAGGATAAGGAAAGGAGTCACCACCTAGTCTTTTAATGGAAAGACGAGGAAAACCAAACACGAAGGAAAACCAAGAAGAAATCAAGGTGAAGAAAACATGTATGCTCTGCGCCTAATGGATCTAGTGCACAAATCAATGCGGGCCAGAGAAAGGATAAGGATTCTTGTTACGCATGGGGAAGGGGTTAGGCACCCCCATGCGCCCGAAGGAATCAGTCATTCTAGGTTTCCTACTTGCTAAATGGTCTATTGTGTGTATGCTTGCCTATTCTGAATGCACATGCTCAAGATGACTACAAAAACATGCCAAATCAAAGAGATGAAATGTATAAAAGAAAAAAAGTTAATCCGAGGGACAAACGTAGGCATTGAGAATGCTGCTTTACTCTATGCCCGTGGGCGATGAGGAAATCGTGAAAATTGAGAAACTCTTGGAAAGCGTCACGTAAATCTGCAGAAATTTGAATAAATTTGAGAAAATCAAATTAGGGAAAATAATCCTCATTCGGGGTCAATGTTGGCATGGTTAAGCCTGTTAATGTACGCCCTCGGGCGATGGAAAGCCAAATCAAATAAAAATTGCGAACGTCCAAAGAAATCCGGAGAACGATGGGAAAACCAAGCTTGAAATGAGTTAGAAATGCATGCACGATGCAAAGAAGAAGGCACAAGAAAATAGGCATGAGAAAGTGCAACAAAATGTGCAAAATGCATGTGTGAGTGTTAAACTATAAATTCCTGGGGCTTTTGTGCAAAAATCTCAGATTCTGAATGAAAACAAAAATTCTGAAGCAAAATCATCAAAAATACATAGAAAAACACATTTTATGTAATTTTGAAGAAATCTAGGGTCAAATGTGCAAGTCTGTGCATTCTTGGCCAAATTAAAGATTCTTAGAAGTCAAAATGCAAGTTTGCCATTAAAACATGTATTTAATGCAATTATGAAGAAATTCAGGACAAAATATGCAAGAAAAAGAGTCCATGTTTGAAAACAGAAAGTTCCAAGGACTAACATGCAAATTTATCCTAGAAAACATGCATTCAGTGTGAAATCAATAAAATTCAGAAGCTAAAATGCAATTCACGTCACATTTGAGCAAATATTTAAATTTTTAGGGTTTAATTTGCAATTTAAATGGAGAAATATGCAATCAGAACTATTTCAACGAAGCTCAGGGTTTTTTATGCAAAAATGATGGATTTAAATGCATGAAAAGTAACTTTGGAGGTTTTTATCTAACTTTCAAGCCTGACAAACATTTTTAAAAACATACAGGGGTTCTTATGCAATATGTCAAGACAAACATTATTTAAATGATTTGAAAATATATGCAGGGACCCAACTGTAAAAAAAAAGGAGCTATTTGTAAGAAAATAAGGACCTAAATGTAAAAAAAAGAAAAGAGCAGAAGTTTATTCAAAGAAAACTTATTTTTTAAAATAAAAAAGAATCGACAGCCACTGGCGACGGAACTCCGCCATCAACGACCGCCAAGGATACACTTCCAGGGCATCCCAATGCCCGATCGAGCATCAGGCTCCATTGGGAGCAAGAAGAGAAGGAGGGGAAGAGATCCAATGGTTTGGATCGAAGGTTCGATGGCTGGAACTGGCTGCCGGTCTCCCTTGCCTTCGTGACTGCTTCGATGACGGTGTCGAAGAAGAAGGAGGTGCTGAAGGCGCTAGCACGGCGACTCTGGGCTGTTGGAGGCTTGGCGGTGCGGAACATTTTCCACCCATCAGAGGCAAGAATGGTGGCTCCAGCTGGTTCCCCGATCAAGCTTCGATGGCGTTTCGGCGACGGTGGTTGAAGGGGAGATCCAGGGCTTGATTTGCATTGTTGAAGGCTCTAGAAGCTTGGGGGCGTGTCGAGGAACGTTCTTGGATGCTTGGTGTGGTGCGGCGGAGCGGGAGACACCTGATCGAGCTCCATTACCAGTCATCTTCCCTGGCGATGGTGACGGAGCCCGATTCTGGCGAGCTTCCACTGGTGCCTTCCATAGCGACTGAAGTGGGGTTTCGATGGGTGGAATAGCATGAGGAGGTCCAGGGGAAGAAGATAGAGCACCCTGGGGCACGAATCGACCACTAGATTAGTGCCTCCACCTCTGTCGCCGGAGAATGACTCCAGTGTGGTCTGAAACCACGATTCCAGCAGGGAAGACCTCTGACTTTGCTGGAATCGACTAGGGAAGGTAAAGGGAGACCTAGGAAACCATTTTTGAAGTAATTTGAGGTCAGTGGAGGGCATACCTGGTCTGACAGTGGAGTTGGCCATCGGAGCTCGCCAGAGAGGGCTGGAAACTCAGATTTCTCTCCTCCACAAGCTTCGTCCTTGCTCCTTGATCACTCTAGTTGCTCTTGTTTGGAGGAAAAAGCTTTGGGGGGCTCTCCTCTCAAATTTTCCAGCAACCCTTTCTCACTTGCAATTGGGGGTTATTTATATGCTTGCCATGGTGGTTATGGGTTGTTGTGATTAGTTAGAGGTTGTTGTGATTAGTTCGAGACTGTTGGATTAAGTGGGAAGTTGTTAGAATTGTTAGATTAAGTGGGAAGTTGTTAGAGTTGGTTAGATTAAGTGGGAAGTTGTTAGAGTTTGTTTAAGTAGTTAAAGGTTGTTGTAGGTGGTTAGAGGTTGTTATGTTGGAATGGGAGTTAGTTAGAGAGTTTAGTTTATTACGTGAATTTGTTAGGGTAGTTATGATGGAGTGGAAGTTAGCTAAGTTGTTAGGGTTTGACATTAAGGTTTGACTTAGGGTTTGACCTAGGTTTTAGGGTTTAATTAGGGTTTTTAGGGTTTATTTAGGGTTTTTTTTTGGTTTTAAGGATTTTTTTAGGTTTTTAGGGTTTTTAAGATTTTTATGGTTTATTTAGGGTTTTATTGTTTTGTTTTGTTTTTTAGGGTTTTTCTAGGTTTTAGGATTTTTTATGGTTTTTTTTGGGTTTTTTAAGATTTTAGGATTTTTTAGGGTTTTTAGAGTCTTGTTAGGGTTT
This sequence comes from Posidonia australis, assembly GCA_024699735.1. Lineage (NCBI taxonomy): Eukaryota > Viridiplantae > Streptophyta > Magnoliopsida > Alismatales > Posidoniaceae > Posidonia > Posidonia australis. The sequence goes on along the minus strand of JAMKQA010043301.1, from coordinate 13,260 downwards.
TGTCCAATTGCAAGCGTAAGAGGGTGTCTACGGATGGTTTCCTTGAGTCTTAAGAACAATCTTTATTCCTTTTCTCGCAAATCCTCCAATTCTAGAGGAGATCCGAGTCACTGTTTCCTAGTGTCCTAGGAACAGCTTTTATCCCTTGCCTCGCAATGCCTCTTAGTTTAGAGATGATCCGAGTCATTGTTTCCTTGAGTCCTAAGAATAACGTTTATCCCGTTCCTCCCGACTTCTCTAAGTCTAGAGGAGATCCGAGTCATAGTTTACTTGAGTCCTTAGAATAGCCTTTATCCCTTTTCTTGCGACTCCTTTGACCCTAGAGGAGATCCGAGTCGTTGGTTCCTTGAGTCCTAGGACCGGCCTTCATTCTTTTCTCGCGACTCCACTGAGTCTACAGGAGATCCTAGTCGTTGGTTCCTTGAGCCCTAGAACCAACATTTATCATTTTCCCTCGTGACTCCTCCGAGCCTAGAGGAGATCCAAGTCACTGTTTCCTTGTGTGCTAGGAATTGCCTTTATCCCTTTTCTTGCGAATCTTGCTACTCTGAAGGAGATCCGAGTCGCTATTTCTTTGAGTCCTAGGAACAGCCTTTATCCCTTGCCTCGTGACTCCTCTAAGTCTATAGGAGATCTGAGTCACTGTTTCCTCAAGTCCTAGGAACTATCCCTTTCCTCGCGACTCCTCTAAGTCTAGTGGAGATTCGAGTCGCTGTTTACTTGAGTCCTAGGAATAGTCATTATCCCTTTTCTCATGACTCCTTTGACCCCAGAGAAGATCCGAGTCACTGGTTTCTTGAGTCCTTGGACTAACATTCATCCTATTCTCCCGACACCTCTTAGCCCAGAGGAGATCCTAGTCGCTGGTTCCTTGAGTCCAAGGAGTAGCAATTATTATTTTCCCTCGTGACTCCTTTGAGCCTAGAGGAGATCCGAGTCGCTGTTTCCTTAAGTCCTAGGAACAACCTTTATCCCTTTTCTTGCGACGTCTCCAACTTCGGAGGAGATCTAAGCCGCTGTTTCCTTGAGTCCAAGGAACAACATTTGTCCCTTGCCTCGTGACTCCTTTAAGTTTAGAGGAGATCCGAGTTGCTGTTTCCATGAGTCCTATGAACTACCATTATCCCTTTCCTCGTGACTCCTCTAAGTCTGGAGGAGTTCCTAGTCATTGTTTCCTTGAGTCCTAGGAACTGCCTTTATCCCTTTTCTTGAGACTCCTCCTACCCCTAAGGAGATCCGAGTCGCTAGTTCCTTAAGTCCTAGGACCAGCCCTCATCCTTTTCTCGCGACTCCACTAAGCCTAGTGGAAATTCAAGTCGTTGGTTCCTTGAGTCCTAGGACCAGTATTTATCCTTTTCCCTCGCGACTCCTCTGAGTCCAAAGGAGATATGAGATGTTGTTTCCTTAAGTCCAGTGGAAATTCGAGTCGTTGGTTCCTTGAGTCCTAGGACCAGCATTTATCTTTTTCCCTCGCGACTCCTTTGAGTCCAAAGGAGATCTGAGATGTTGTTTACTTAAGTCCTAGGAGTAGCCTTTATCCCTTTTCTCGCGCCTCCTACGCCAGACGAGCTCCGGGTCGCTGTTTCCTTAAGTCCTAGGAACAACCTTTATCCCTTGCTTCATGACTCTTTTAAGTTTAGAGGAGATCGAAGTTGCTGTTTCCTTGAGTCTTAGGAACATCCTTTCTCTCTTTTCTCGCGACTCCTATAAGACCAGAGGAGATTTGAGTCGCTATTTCCTTGAGTCCTACGAACAACCTTTATCCCTTTTCTAGCCACTCCTCTGAGCCTAGAAGAGATCTGTGTCGCTGGTTGCTTGAGTCCATGGACCCGCCTTCATCCTTTTCTCGCAACTCCTCTGAGCCCTGAGGAGAACCGAGTTGCAGGTTGCTTGAGTCCTAAGACCAGCATTTATCCTTTTCCTTCGTGACTCCTCTGAGCTCAGAGGATATCTGAGTCGCTGTTTCCTTGAGTCCTAGGAACAACATTTATCCCATTTCTCGCGACTTCTCCTACTCTAGAGGAGATTTGAGTCGCTGTTTCCTTGAGTCCTAGGAACAACCTTTATCCCTAGCCTCGTGATTCCTCTAAGTCTAGAGGAGATCCGAGTCGCTATTTCCTTAGCCTTAGGAATAACCTTTATCTCTTTCCTCGTGACTCCTCCTACTCCAGTGGAGATCCGAGTCGCTGTTTCTTTGAGTCCTAGGAAGAGCCTTTATCCATTACCTCATGACTCTTTTAAGTGTAGAAGAGATTCGAGTTGCTGTTTCCATGAGTCCTAGGAACAACCATTATCCCTTTCCTCGTGACTCCTTTAAGTCTGGGGGAGACCCAAGTTGTTGTTTCCTTGAGTTATAGGAACTGCCTTTACCCCTTTTCTCTAGACTCCTCCTACCCCACAGGAGATCCAAGTCGCTGGTTCCTTGAGTCGTAGGACTAGTATTTATCCTTCTCCCTTGTGACCTTTTTAAGCCCAAGGGAGATCCGAGTTGTTATTTCCTTGAGTCCTAGGAACATCTTTTATCCATTTTCTCGCAACTCCTTCTACTGAGGAGAAGATCCAAATCACTGTTTTCTTCAATCCGAGAAACATCATTTATCCCTTGCCTCGTGACTCCTCTAAGTCTAGAGGAGATCTGAGTCGCTGTTTCCTTGAATCTTAGAACAACCTTTATCCCTTTCCTCACGACTTCTCTAAGTATGGAGGAGATCTGAGTCGCTGTTTCCTTGAGTCTTACGAACAACCTTTATCCTTTTTCTCGCCACTCCTCAGACCCTAGAGGAGATCTGAGTCGTTGGTTCATTGAGTCCTAGGACCAACTTTCATCCTTTTCTCGTGACTCCTTTGAGCCCAGAGGAGATCCAAGTCTTTGGTTCCTTGAGTCCTAGGACCAACATTTATCCTTTTCCCTTATGACTCCTCTGAGCCTAGAGGATATCCGAGTCATTGTTTCCTTGAGTCCTAGCAATAGCCATTATCACTTTTCTTGCGACTCGTCCTACTCCGGAGGAGATCTAAGTCACTATTTCCTTGAGTTCTACGAATAGCCTTTATCCCTTGCCTCATGACTCCTCTAAGTCTAAAGGAGATCTGAGTCGTTATTTCCTTGAGTCTTAGGAACAACCTTTATCCCTTTCCTCGTGACTCCTCTAAGTCCAAAGGAGATCTGAGTCGCTGTTTCCTTGAGTCCTAGGAACAACCTTTATCCCTTACCTCGTGACTCCTCTATGTCTAGAGGAGATCCGAGTCGTTGTTTCCTTGAGTCTTAGGAAGAGTCTTTATCCTTTTCCTCACTACTCCTCTAAGTCTGGAGGAGATCCAAGTCATTGTTTCCTTGAGTCCTACGAACAACCTTTATCCTATTTCTCGAGACTCTTCATACTCCGAAGGATATCCGAGTCGTTGTTTCCTTGAGTTCTAGGAATAGCCTTTACCCCTTTTCTTGAGACTCCTCCTATCCCAGAGATGATCCAAGTCATTGGTTCCTTGAGTCCTAGGACCAGCCTTCATCCTTTTCTCGTGACTCCTCTGAGCCCTGAGAAGATCCGAGTTGGTGGTTCCTTGAGTCCTTTGACCAGCATTTATCCTTTTCCCTTGTGACTCCTCTAAGCCTAGAGGAGATCCGAGTCGTTGTTTCCGTGAGTCTTAGGAACAACCTTTAACCCTTTTCTCACGACTCCACCTACTCCAAAGGAGATCCAAGTCACTATTTCTTTGAGACCTTGGAATAGCTTTTATCCCTTGCCTCGTGACTCCTACAAGTCTAAAGGAGATCTGAGTCGCAGTTTCCTTGAGTCCTAGGAATTGCCTTTATCCCTTTTCTCGAGACTCCTCTAAGTCTGGAGGAGATCCATGTTATTGTTTCCTTGTGTCCTAGGAACAACCTTTATCCCTTTTCTCGAGACTCCTCTGACCTTAGAGGAGATCTGAGTCATATGTTCCTTAAGTCCTAGGACCAGCCTTCATCCTTTTCTCGTGAATTCTCTGAGCCCAGAGGAGATCCGAGTTGCTGGTTCCTTGAGTCCTAGGACTAGTATTTATCCTTTTCCCTAGTGACTCTTCTAAGCCCAGAGGAGATCTGAGTCATTGTTTCCTTGAGTCCTAGGAACAACCTTTATCCCTTTTCTGCAACTCCTCTTACTCTAGAGGAGATCCGAGTCGCTGTTTCCTTGAGTCCTAGGAATAACATTTATCCCTTGCCTCGTGACTTCTCTAAGTTTAGAGGAGATCTGAGTCGCTGTTTCCTTGAGTCCTAGAAACAGCCTTTATCCCTTTCCTTGCAATTCCTCTAAGTCTAGAAGAGATCCGAGTCACTGTTTACTTGAGTCCTAGGAGCAACCTTTACCCCTTTTCTTGCTACTCCTTTGACCCTAGAGCAGATCCGAGTCACTGGTTCCTTGAGTCCTAGGACCAGCCTTCATCCTTTTCTCGTGACTCTTCTGAGCCTAGAGAAGATTCGAGTTGGTGGTTCCTTGATTTCTCGGAACAGTCCTTATCCTTTTCTCGCGACTCCTCTGTGCCTAGAAGAGATCCAAGTCGCTGTTTTCTTATGTCCTAAGAACAACCTTTATCCCTTTTCTCGTGTCTCCTCTGAGCCCAAAGGAGATCCGAGTTGTTGTTTCCTTGAATCCTAGTAACAGACTTTATCCTTTTCTCGTGACTCATCTTAGTCCAAAGGAGATCCGAGTTGCTGGTTCATTGAGTCCTAGAACTAGCCTTTATCCTTTTCTCGCGACTCCTCTGAACCCAGAGGAGATCATGAGTCGTTGTTTCCTTGAGTCCTTGGAACATCCTTTATCCTTTCCTTGTGACTCCTCTAAGTTCAGAGGAGATCTGAGTCGATATTTCCTTGAGTCCTAGGAACAACCTTTATCCCTTCTCTCGCGACTCGTCTAAGTTCAAAGGAGATCCGAGTCGCTGTTTCCTAGAGTCCTAGAGGCAGCCTTTATCCTTTTCCCCCGCGACTGCTCTGAGCCCAAAGGAGATTCGAGTCACTGTCTCCTTGAATTTTAGGAACAACCTTTATCCTTTTCCCTCGCGACTCCTCGGAGCCCTGAGGAGATACAAGTCGCTGTTTCCTTGAATCCTAGGAACAGCCTTTATCCTTTTCTCGCGACTCTTCTGAGCCCATAGGATGTCCAAGTCGCTGGTTCCTAGAGTCTTAGGACCTGCATTTATCCTTTTCCCTCGTGATTGCTCTGAGCCTAGAGGAGATCCGAGTCGCTGTTTCCTTGAATCCTAGGAATAGCCTTTATCCTTTTCTCGTGACTCCTCTGAGCCCAAAAGATGTCCAAGTCGCTTGTTCCTTGAGTCCTAGGACCAGCATTTATCCTTTTCCCTTGTGACTCCTTTAAGTCTGATGGAGATCTAAGTCGTTGGTTCCTTGAGTCCTAGGACCAGCATTTATCCTTTTCTCTTGTGACTCCTCTAAGTCCGGAGGAGATCTGAGTCACTGGTTCCTTACGGCCTAGGACCAACATTTATCCTTTTCTCTCGTGACTCCTCTATGTTAGGAGGAGATTCGAGTCACTGGTTCTTTGAATCCTAGGAATAGCCCCCATCCCTTTTCCTTGTGACTCCACTAAGACCAGAGGAGGTCCGAGCTGTTGGTTTCTTGCATTGGATGATCAACCCTTATCCCTTGGGCTGATAACCCTAACTATCCGACGATGAGTCCATCAACTCATCACAGCGCTGATAACCTTAACTATTCAGTGACGAGTCTGTCAACTCATCACCCGGTAGGTAACCTTGCTTACTCAGGCAGCAAGCACGTTAGCTTTATCTGGTAGTCTTCTTTGCATGGTTTCAGAGTAGCCACTGACCTATTACCTAGCATTTCACAGCAGTTTATGACTTTTCTATCTACATTGGACTGTATGAAATATTGTTCTGGGGAACAAAGTGATTTGTCATTCTGAATATTTTAATAATGTTCTGCAGACTTGAATCAAGAGAAGCCACGACTCCCCTATTGGTCATGGGTTTCCCTACGATGGTTGTACCGATGAGTTGCTTAGATGTTCTCCGGACGTGGATTGGAAAATTAACAGACGATGATCGTGACAAGCTGCAGACTTGGGGAATCTCCTCAAAATTCTTAGACATTGCAAATGTGGAGGTCTCTCATTACTTTTTGTATGCAGCCGCTCGGTTCTGAAAGCTTGCAAACCACATATTTCGCTTTGGAAGAATTGAGTTGACTCCTTCTTTGGAAGAGGTCCGTCAGGTGTGCTGTCTACCGAAGTTTCTTGGGTCCACTATATTTATGCGACGCAACGAATACTCTTCAATGTTGAGTGAACTGACTGGCCTATCGACCGGCGATTGTGGTCATCAACTTATCTGTACTGATGGGCAATCTCCCATGCTACAACTGACTTACTTTGATAAGGTAGCTGAGATGCGCAATTCCTTGGGTGATGAGCTGTGGTTGAGGTGTATTGTCATCTGCTTTTTAGGTGAGCTGGTGTTTAGCCATGGCCGAACAGTCGTGAACATTAAGGTTGTAGAGATTGCTTTGGCGGTGATGACTCGTCAGATAGACTTGGCTCCCGTTATCCTGGAAGAGGCTTATTGGGCCCTAGTCCGGTCATTGGGATGGTGCCGACATTTCTATGGTTGTGGAGCTTTTGTACAAGTATGGTTGGCTGCTCATCTGGGTGTAGAGGTCTTACGCCCTCAACGGTCAGCCTTTGAATCTTATTGCCAAAGTGGTCATGTTCGCACACTCACATAAGTTTGCAAGGAGTATGAGCGGTTGGAAAATTTGACAAAAGTAAGGTGACTTGGCTTTTCATTCCTTTGGCAACTCATAACTTTAAAGATTTCTTCAATAATACCGACATGCAGCTCATCATCCTCCCGGGGTTGATCGGTGGTGTCGAATATCATCCAATTTGTGTGATGTGGTAGTTCGGTTATCGACAAGATTCCTTCGCTCAAAGACCGATGCCAGCTCGTTTCCAGGAGTATCCCTTGTGCTCCTATGCTATGACCACAAAACTATCACACCTGCCTACCAGCTCCATCTGATCGAACGATCTCACCGTCATAGAAGGGAAGGGTTGTTCGAAGCCGAAGCGGAGGAAACTTGGCCAATCTGTGGAGTTGTCCCGAGTGCTACATTGTTTCCCAAAGTTGGAGGCTCTAAGAGGTCTAGGGATGACACAGACTCTCAACATTTGTGTTATACTACTTGTTCACCGCATGCTGAAATAAGTGTAATCATTTCATTATATTCGACTGTTATAATAAGTTCATTGGAACGTATTTGCCAGCTTGTTTGGATGATTGTGATTAACAGGAAGTCGCCATTGCAACAACATGTGCTCAATTGTTTCAAAGTTTTTGTCCTTTTCTACCTGTTGACTTGGCGCTGGGGTCTACTCTGCTAACAGTCGAGAATATTGTTTTGTTGCCTAGGCTTGGACAAACAAAGCCACCATAAACTTCTGTATCAGGTGGGGCGAAACCCAATCTATTTTGTTTGGACTTGCTCAAGTCGAACAAGTGCCATTTCTATCCTCTTCTAGGCCGCGCGAGGTGTAGATGATCCCATCCTAGATTCGCTCTAGACAAACGAATCTTGGTGCCACTTACACTATTTTCCTCATCACCAGGTTGATACCCCAAACTATCTGGTTGACAACCGTCACACTGTCAGGAGCAAGCTGATACCCAAACTATCCAGTTGATGACCGTCACATTGTCGGGAGCAGGCTAATATCCCAAACTATCCAGTTGAAAATCGTCACACTGTCAGGAGCAGGTTGATACCCCAAACTATCCTGTTGACGACTGTCACATTGTCAAGAGTGGGCTGATACCCCAAACTATCTGGTTGATGTCCGTCACATTGTCAGGAGCAGGCTGATAACTCTAACTATCCGGCAACGAGTCCGTCAACTCATCAACGGGCTAATACCCTCAAACTATCCGGTTGACATCAGTTATCAGTCTATTCTCAGTCGGCAAGTCCGATATCTTGTCATGCATCCTTTTGGGCAGAAAGGTCTGTCATTTGCCAAGTCCCCCCTGTCGTGTGACGAGCCCAACAGTCTTGTTAAGGCATCCCTTGGCACAAGTCAGAAATCCCTCGCACTCCCCTCCGTGAGTTGATGGGCTATCCACTCGTCATCAGCATCGTCCCCATGCATCACCCGACATTAGGGTCATCCTTTGCATCAGCATCAAGCATGGGCCATGAGTCATGACTTTCGGTGCATCCACTAAATAAGTGGTTCACGACCCAACAACAAATATCAATCTCCCGAGGACTTAGGCGAGGTGTCTTGTCAACCCTGAGCATCGGTCTCGATTCTTTCGACCTCGCTCAAGGCGGGGCATCTGTAGACACCTCGATTTTGCAGTCATTTAGCAGCAGACTCCTCTAGAAAGAAGCTCTGGTTGCGACCACCAAACCTGAACCTTAACTCCAGCAAAATCCTAAACCCACAAACCCACTTTGACATAATTTAAGTAATACCCATAATTAAAAATCAAAACCAAACAAAACTCATTCAAAAAATTTAAAATCCAAATTAATCAAATAAAAACCCCAATTAAAACCAAAATTAAATAAAATCCACTTAAAGCCACTTAAAATCCAAATTAATTAAGTGAAATCCCTAATTAAAATCAAAATCAAATATAATCTATTTAAACCATTTAAAATCCAAGTTAATTAAGTGAAAACCCGAATCCAAGTTAATTAAGTGAAAAACGTTAATTAATACCATAATCAAGTAAAACCCAATAAAATCTAGTATACAATAAATCTAATTAAAAAAACCTTAATCCATACAAAAATCAAGCAAAAAACCGATGAAATCAAAATCTAAGTCAAAACCCTAATAAAAACCAATTAAACCAAAATTTAAACTAAATCCCTAATTAAATCAAGTAAAAAACTAGTTAAATCTATATTAAAACCCAAACACAAAATTTAATCCATTGAAATTTAGAAAAATTGTAAAATAATAAAACCCTAAAAACCCAAATTTGAAATCAATTAATTAAATCACATAAAACCCTAATTTAAAATCAATTAATTAAATCATAAAAACACTAAAATAATTAAAATACTAAAAAACCCTAAAACAGTAAAACCCTTGAAACCCTAATCTAAAATCAACTAATTAAATCTCAAAAACACTAAAATAATTAAAATCCTAAAAATCCTAATTTAAAACCAATTAATTAAACCTTTAATCACAAGATCAAAATTTTAATTAAAATCACAAAACAAATAATGAAAAAACCTAAAACCAAAATCCTAAATCCCTTAAAAAAAAAAATTGAAAAATAGAAAAACCTAAAAAACCAAAATCAAAAGCTCAGTCGCTAGGCCCAATTCAGCTCATAGTTGTCAATTCCCCCCTTAATCACAAACTTAGGTAAGTGAAAAATAATTCCGGCCAACCCCTCATCGTTGGCGATAGCCTGAGTTTCCCGGCGAAATCTCTGGTAAGATCCCTCCGTCTCCAGAGTAGATCCCTGATTCTCCCACGATCTCCGCCCTTTCCTCCTCCAGTACGTGCTTGATCCAATGGTGCTGGCCCCCTGAGGAGAAGGATCGACGACGTGGGAAGCTCCGCCGGAGTTTAAAAGCTTTCCACCGTCGATAGATCGCTCTCTCCTCTTCCTGCGCTTCAATCTACAGAGAGGACGCCCTTTTTTACCAGAGCCAACCTAGCGAGTCCCCTCTACATCCAGAGCCTCTCCACAAGCCTTTTGTAGACCAGAGACTCCTCAGAACCACCGTCGGAGCTGTAATCTGAGGATCGCCGTCGAGCCTCGTGGGAGGACAGCTTGACCGTCCCTAGATATTTTCCTCCCTTTTAGCTTTGATTCAAGTTCCTTTAAGCCTTTAAGATCCCTTTAGTCCTCTGGATAGGTCTTGTCAGAGTCATCACCCCTCTGTCTACTGTCGCCTCCGGTGGTGGGTTCACCACCATTGGCGAGGCCACAGGCCTCCTGGCCCAGGGGAGGCCCCATGGGCCTTTCCTCTCTTTTCCTCCTCCTCCTCCCTGAGCTCCCATCACTCAGGAAGAGTCTAGTTGGCCTCCCACAACCAGAAGCCTCATCGTCGCCACGTCAATCCACCGCCTCTAGACCGCCGTTGAAGCCCCTTCGCCGGAGAAGAACGCCGACCAGGGGGGGCGATGGCACATTTTGGTCGTCGATGGCTCAATCGGCGCCGTTGGATCTTCCCCCCGTCTCCTCCTTCAGTTTCACAGCCCCTTAGGTTGCCGATCAGCCGCCGGGAGAGCTCAGATGAGCTTCCCAGGCTGTCGTCGCCGATGATCTTCGAATCGCCGGTGTTGACTGTTTGATTTTTAGGTTTTTATTTAAAAGCCCTTTAGTTTTTTAAAACTTTTCAATTAGAACCTAGAATTTTATGTTTTAGCCCTTGTACTTTAAATTAAATTTGCATTTCTTTTGTTTCATTGTAAATATTGCATATTTTAACCTGTTTAATTTTAATTCCATTTTTAGTCCTATAAATGTTTGTTTTTTCACACTTAACTCCCTGAGATCAGGTTTTCTTTGCAATTAAGTCCTGAATTTTTGCACTGAGCCCCCAAAGCTTCTAAAAATAAACCTTCTTTGTAAAATTTGTATTCTGTACCCTGAAAGACTTCATAATCATACTAATCATCATAAAAGTCTAATTTTTATCACATTTAAGTCCTGAAATTTTGCGTACAAGCCCATAGAGTCATAGCATACCGTCATTGAGCATAGGAAATTTGCATCCAGACCCTTAGACTAACTTCAAATTCGTCATTTTGGATTTTAATTGTTTTCGCACCCATTTTTGGACATTTTTCACTTATTTTATTTATAATTTTGCACTTAAGTATAGTTTTCACTTAAAAGTCATGTTTGCATTGTGAAATGATCCTTGATTTCATATTTTGGTCACATTTGTACTTTATGGGTGAAATTTGCACAATAGACCCTGAATTCTCAGGAAATTATCAAGGTGCAATTTTCACACACCTGTGTCACATTTTCATTTAATCCATCGTCTACACATTACGATAGAAGTCACTAGATATATTTCAATCCAGCTTTCCCTTATTTTGCGAATTTAGCACTTTGGTCCCTGTAATTGTCCTTTACCATGTTTACATCATTTTATTGTTTTTAAGACCTTGTCCTTCTCATGTTTTCTTGCAAATAACATTTTCCTGACATTTTGCATACATTTTGGCATATCTTAGACCATGCATCATGTACATGCACACATTTATCACATCTAGCCATAGAAATGGCCAAACTACCCTTATGCCACCAATTCATGCACATGCATGTTAGTTTTGCACTCAGTCATGCATAATCTTTGTCTAAGTCATTCCTTAGCATCCTTTACACATTTAGGTACTCTTTCATGCATTCTACAAAGTTTTCGCTGCATTTGCATATCATCCCATCCTTTCGAGCAAGCATGCATCCCATGTGGTTTTCCGTGGATTTTTCCTTATATCGTTTTTTGGATTCTTTCGCTTGACATTTGATTTGACTCCCTTTATTCCATATTTTTGGATTTTTTTGATTTGAATTGAATTTCAATGCTCGAGGGCATACACTAACTGACCTAAAGGCTCACATTGGCCCACTTGTGGATTATTTCTTCTTTTTAATTTTCATGACTTTTTCCATGTTCCGATGACTTGGTTTAACTCCACTTTTGACCTTTTTGATATCAGTATGGTTTTCCAAAGCATTCTTTTCAAAAACACTGTCATTTTATGTGATTTTTTTCATATGTCACTGTTGCCTGTTTTACGCGAACTTCTTTGCAATTTTTCCATTTTGATTTCTGTGATGCTTTCCATTTTTTATTCTCCTGAGGTCAGTATGATTTTTCATTCTCTTGAGGTCAGTATGATTTTTCGAGCCATTCTTGCCAAAAACCTCGTCATTTCATGTGATGTTCTTTGTCATGTCGTGTTTCGTGATTTCATCATTTCGTGTGGATTTCTTCGCAGTTTTTGCATACCATCTTGCACATCCATCTAGTCTTGACTTGGTGTGACCATGTCGGTGGAACCCTGCATGGCTCTCCTCACTACAAGAAAATAGACATTTAGTGAGGACAACCTTCCTCGCAAAGTCCTTGCTAAGTCCTCGCAAAATCCTTGTTAGATTGTTTAACGAGGACTTCGCGAGGAATCATTATCCTCGTAGCTATGTAACTCGTTAAATCAATACTACGAGGATATATCCTCGCAATGCGCTCGTGTAAATTTAGCGAGGAAATATTTCCTCGTAATGTCCTCGCCATATCCTCGTAACTCCTCGGTAAGTGCTCGCTAAATATAACAAGATTGTATCGTAGTTCCAGTTTTAGCGAGGACATTTCCTCACAAATTGCTCGCTAAGTGCTCGCTAAATATCATTATTTTTGCGAGGAAATGTCCTCGCTAATATTGGGCAGTTAAAAAAAAAATACAATACATTATAGAATTGACATTCAAATACCTGAAAAAATGACATTCAAATACATTCACAAGTACATTATTCGTACACATATACAGATTTCATAAAAAAAAATTTCATTCGATTATACATCATAAGATTTTACACATTCAAATTTTTTACAAAAAAGTAGCTAATACAACACTGAAATATCTTAATACAAGTCGATAAATATATTACAAGGCAAAACAATATATTACACATCACTTTCTTCGGGAACCAACTTGCTTTCCTTTACCTTTTGAGGATGATGCATGGATGGAGCGACGACGACGTCTATACTTCTCGAAATCATCCTCATTATCGCTTGCCAAATCTTCTTCTTGCTCGTCGGTATATCTTCTGATTATAAAAAACAAACATAACATATATGGTAATGAACAATGATTAAATTATAATATTGAATTCAACCTGTCAATTTATATATATCAAAAATTACAAATGTAAATCAAATTTTACCTTACAAGTCGATCCTCCAAAGCATGTATTTCATCTCTTATTTCATTCCTTATTTTATTCCTTATTTCTGAGCGTATGTCGGATCTGAAGCTCTCTAATGTAGTTGCCATCTGTGACAACTGAGAACTGAAGTACTCCGAATCAAATGAAGGCTGTGGCGTAGGACGATACTGCCCAGTAGAAGCCGCAGAAGAACCAATAGTCGTATCTTCTGAGTAGTATGGATCCAAACCACCCAAGCCTTGCTTTCTTGATGAACTACCCACGTTCCTTTCCATTGAAACTTGCTTCAAAAGTTTCTTGTCAAAGGCT
>JAMKQA010043300.1:0-32353 GCA_024699735.1 Posidonia australis | reverse complement strand
GCCACAAAAACACACCACAGGGGAGAAACCAAGGGCACAACACACAAGGAAGAACCACAACCAAACGACTCAAACTGAATTAACCATTAATAAACCATATACAATAATCACAAGAAATCCATGGTTTATATAAAATGGAAAATTCTAGGCATAGATGTTACAGATTCACCATCTTTGTTGTGAGCTTATCAGTTCACTAGTTCGATTTTTGAACCATCGACTCATGGGTCTTCTATCTATTGGCATGGTCACACTAACGGACCAAAGTTTTGTTGGGAGTCGATCGTTGGGTAGAGGACATAGGTGTACTCCATGGTGCTAGGGGTTCTAGGTTTGGTGACCCCAAAGCAGCCTTGGTCTAGTTATAGCTTTACATTGAGCTGGCTGAGGAGTGGGCAGAGATCTAGCCAAACCCAAAACCCTACTTGGATGAGACAAACTTTGTGCTTCATCACTTCTTACTGGAGTTGATCGAGCTAATTTTTCATGATACCTTAGGTTATTATGTCTCCTCTGCATGGCTTCCCTACATTGTAGATATTTATTGGCTACCTCAATATGACTAGGGTGGGGAGAGTTATGCATGGTTGTTCTACAGCATAGATGACATCGTACAACATGGGCATCATTCATATGTTCGATTATATCCCTTGCTATGGTAGTTGTTGTTGAGAATATTTATGTTTTGTAATACTGCATATGCATGATTTACTAACTATTGATTCTATTCCCTTGCAATACTGGGCTAAGGAGCAAGTGAAGCGAGGGCATTACCTCTTTCGCTTGCACCCTATGTTGCTTTCCCTATCTTGGTAGTGGAGGGAATTGGAGCACTAGGCTGCTTTTGGAGTCCAAAGTTACAAGGCGTACTGTTATTTGTTGGACCTCTTGAGCCTCGAAGACGTAAGTTTTTTTGTTTTTCTTTATTACTGTAATTATGCCTTTATAAATATTGTGTACTGAAGCTTGGCATCTATTTTGTCCCTAGGTGAAGTTGTGGCCCTTTGATGTCTATGTGATGTTTGATTGGGAGACCCTACTTTCTAGTCAGGATCTTCGAAGATGTAGACCAAGTTTTAATGCATGAAGTGGTACACTTACTGTAGACACCCCACTTTGGCATCCACTTGTCAACGGACTACTCTGGTAGAGTGTTTCAACAGCAATGAGGCATGTCTCCATGCCAAAGCCCATTTCACACCTTAAAATTTGCCTAAAACCTTAAATCCACGATAAACCCTAGTAAAACCACTAGCCTTAGAAGCCCAAGCCCATTTGGTGGTGTGTCATTCAAGAAACAAGCTTAGATTCCAGCTAGCATGGCTTGCCAAGGGTCTAGCAGGCATAGTTGGTGAACCTAATTGACAGAGCACATTGGTGCAATTAGGCAGCATGATCATTCAGTGCAATTAGATCATGTGAAAACCCGACGCACTACCCTAAGTTAGTAGAAGTTTTCAGAGGATCGTTTGGTCTTTTCACCCCTTAGATCATCGATTCTCTTGTTGCTATTGGTTGGCATCGATCTGAGAGTGGCCCTTGAGATTGCTAGACCATCCTAACCCCCTTCCAGTCCTAATTCCGATACTATTGCTCTTCATTTCATCTCCACCCTTTATTCAAATCTCATTATTCATTTACGACTCCCATGCATGTCCTCCTATTTAAGCATCTCTACCTCGTCAATAATGTGACTGCTAGTCTAATGCTGGATTCCCAACCACCTTACAACCTCTACTATCTCCGACCACCCAAAACCGCCATCTCTTGCCAACCAAACCCATTGCAATGCCATCTCTGGCCAAGCAACTCACTGCATTACTACTACACAACCACTCCACAACTACTACACATCCTCCTTAGGCCAGCACCAACATCCTTGGCCTTCAGTCGAAGCACAACCCCATCTTTGGTTGAGTAGCACCGTCACTGGTCGTTGAATCACTGACAAGCACTCAACAAAGCCTGCCAATCCACCAAGCCACCTAGGCCTTGCATCGCACGAGCAACCACTTCCTTACACTCATCAGCCATCATACAACCTCCAACAACCCTCCACCACCTCCAACACCGCAAACTGGCGACACAAAGAAGCAATCGTCATGAGCCAATGTCGAGAAGGACAACAAACCTATCAATGCAGGTAAGCCTTCATCCCTTAGCCTACTTATCATCTTCTTAGCTCCATGGTGTTTCCTTGGTGTTGAATTACCCATGATTTATCCATGTCATTTCGTTTGCATCATGCATCTTTGTCGCCAGTGATGGGCTCCATCAACTTGCGCATGGCCCTTGGCCTATGAACTCGTGGTGGCACATAGGCAAGCTTCATCCCCTTCCTCTCTCTTCTCCCATTCATCCTAGAAAGTCATTTGATGCTCCCTGCCACCTGTATTGTTGGCCGAGCTCGTGGCTTCCGATGAGACATGGTGAAGGTGGCAGAAGGCCTTCGTTGCATGCATCACCAACCACATTGCATCGTTATCTCTCCACATACACTCTTTGACCTCTGGTATCATTAGAACGCCTTACTGGATCTCATGGCCTGACTTCACAGACATGGTCATTGGTGGAACTCAACCGAGGATGCAGAAAATGGGTGCAAGCATCTACACAATCACGTTTGCCTTCGAGCATCCAGACACGTTCACTAGCATCCATATGTGCTTCCCATGCATCAAATTCATAGTTTACGTCGCAGCATTCATCCCTGCTGCAATGACAGAGCTTGTAGGCAATTCTGCAATTCATCTAGTGTGTCCCGATAGCACAACTAGCCAGCACATCTGATCATCACGGTTAACCGACATGATTAACCTACGCAAGTCGCCATGTTCAAGAGGTTGAGCACCAAGCATTGCATTATTCAATTTTTCGTTTTGATCTTGCACGTTTTTCTCTACTTTCCACATCATGTGTTTCCACCGACATTGCATGGTTTCTCCCTGTGTGTTTCAACATTCCACATCCATCCATAGGGTAATGATGTTCACTATATCAAGTTCTTTTGGCCATCGGTCTAGAGTTCATATAGCACGGTTGGGCACTAGATTGCATCGTTTTTTGCCCCACTCATTTCACTCGCATTAGCACGTCATCAAGCATTCATCCATCCAAGACTAAGCAAGCATACATTTGCATTTGCCACACAAGCAAGTGATTAACCAAGAAAGATCGATTTCCCAAGTGCATTGGGTTGCCTAACACCTTCCCCATGCGTAACAGGAGTCCTTACCCTTTTTCTGGCCCATAATGACCATTGTGTCATGCCCATTAGGCATGGAGCATTCAAATATATTCATTTGCATCATCTTTCTTGCATTTCTATGCATTTGTTTTCCTCGTCTCTTGAACCCAAATAGACTAGGTGGAAACTCCCATTTCCTTATCCATCTTTGTTTTTCTTTGGCATCTTCGAGTTGAGTCTCCTTTTTCGGAATCACCATCATCGCCATGACCTTACCAGTTTTCGTGCCCTCAGACACGTGAAGTCCCTATTGCTGGAATGGTCGTAGGAACTAGCAACTCCACTAGGGATATGAGACTTTGGGTTTTATTCTCACTTTTTGCTTGCTTGGCGTTTCTCCTCATTTGCCTTGCTTCGCGTTTGCTTACTTGTCACCTTATTTGCATTTAGCCTATCATTACATGCTTGCTTCAACATGCCTTTTGCTTGTTGAGGTTTTTCCTTTAAAGACGATCTATGCCACTACACTTGCACATGACATATTACTTGTCTTTTGATGTGACAGTTTTTTTTTCTTTTCACCATCATGATAACACACAACACATGCACATGCCATGATTATGCCTTCTGCCTGTTGTATGCTTGCTTGCATGCCATGCTTTAGTGTTTTCTTCCCCTTTTGAACTTTGCCATCCTAGGGAAAGTAGAGACATGTTTGCTTCCTGCTACTACCATAATCTAAAAACCACAACAATAAAAGCAAAGTTTAGGTGGAACTAGAGGCTTCAACGTATTTTTTCCCCTAACAAACTTAATAAAACTTGCAAGTAAAACACACTAAAGCATATCGCTTGTTTGAGCATTTTAGAAGTATACATCTTTTCCTTTCCTATGTCCACCCACAATTTCTAAAGGACAATTCAGGTTGCCCATTCCATGGCTCCGACATTGGACGTGTGGCCAATCTTTCCCCCTTGTCTGGGGTTGTGTTGGTGTTAGTAGAGGGTACAACTCCTTGCTAATGTAGGAGTCAAGGCTCCTAATGCACCACCCGTTCATTACCTATGATTTGGCTAGGATTTAGAATGGGTACATTACTTTCTAGCTCGTGTCAAACCCATTACCCATGAGACTGTCCTAGGTTGATGGCCCACTTGGGACATGCATAGTATGAAAGCACATACTAGGGCATTCATCCGCATTGTGTTCCAGTCATGCAACCTTCAAACTTTCATTTCTTCATTGTCTTAGGTTCAGACACTTGTTGTTCTTGTCTGCTTCCATAGGTAGCTTGGTACGAGGTCCTCAACCAGAGCTTAAGCGTCTCGATTGTGGGTGGCTTCTCGTGGTCTTTCTCTTTTCTATTCTTGGGCTATTCATCACTTCCAACAATAGCTCCACCTAGAGCTCATATGCCTGCTTTGTGTCACAGCCCTATCCATACCTATTCGTGGTCCACCATGGCCCAACAAACCAGTGAGCCTCCTATTGTTGTTCTAAGGGAGGTCCCAAATTCAGCCCCTCCTTTTGCTTTGACTTCAACTGCTTCTCCTGCCTTCCATGCATTCCGCTTTAGGGTGCATGAGGGTTCTATACCTACTTTGGGGCGTTGGCAGACATTCACCACTCAGGAGCCTATCACCAAGTCCACTACAGTGACAACCACACAAGCTCCAAAGAAACTGCCATTTTCACCCCTTTCCTTGGGCTTGTTTGTCTCAAGAGTCCAATCAGCTACGACTATTTCTGTTGTAGGGTCCATCCCTATTCCATCTTTGCCTTATGACTCGCCCTTTGATGGGTCACTTGCCATGCAAGCTTAGCATTTGATAGCCATGGCCCAGAAGCTAAAGCACATGGCTTTATCTCTTCATCTTGCTGTCACTCTTCCATTGACCTTTGAGGTTCCAATGAAGCCCACTTAAGCATTGGAGGCTCACTCCACTGAACCTCTGCCCTTACCATTGCCCCAACTCCTCACTGCTTCAGCGATGGGGGCGTTATCTCTTCCTCCTAAACCATCCTTGCACTTTACACAACATGCAACTCCATCACTAGGTGGCCAACCCTTCGATTTGACAGGAGTGTAGTGCTTCTCAAGCCCATTGCTTAGGGCCGTGCTAGTGCCACAGCTGCTACTCCTATCATCAACACCTTACATAGCACAACATGCTCTCTATTCATCATCTCCTTTGCATCAGATAAAGGCCCCTACAAGCCTATCACCACTACACATTGCAACCTTGCATAGGAATGCTAGCCTTTATTTTTCAACACTAGGAAGTGTAAGGGCGGATCCAGAGGAGTACACACATGCGACCCATACAGCATATGTGGGACCCACCTTGGCTATGCCCATCTCATCAGTAATAGCTTCAAACACCATTCTCACTAGACTAGGTGATCTTGAAAAGGCACTTTGCCAAGTGCAAGGTGAGCAGCACTAGCCCTACCATTTCTGGGACCTCTACTATTTTTCAAAGGCTGTCTCCTCTCAGATATCCATATCCTAGATTTTGAAAAGTACAATGGTAAAGGCTGCCTAATAGCCCATTTGAAGGTGTTCTACGGTGACCTCATGCATCTTTATAGCGACCAGAGACTTCTAATCTGCCTATTCTAGAAGAGTTTGATAGGGCCTACTCCTAAGTGGTTTACATCGCTTGACATGGCCACTATTATGACTTGGAAAGACCTTTTCCAGGCATTCCTGGAGCAATACTCCTTCAACTTTGACTTGATCCCTAAGCGTAAGGATCTAGTTACAATCAAGTAGAGACCCCACAAGTAGTTTGAGGAGTATGTCGATCATTGGCACACCCTAGCCTCTTCGGTTAAGGGTAGGCCCCCCAAAGAAGTGTCTATCGAGATCATTGTCATGGGAACATAACCAATAATTGGGGCCTTGGTTTGCATTCAGCCTATCACCACTTATGCATCACTAATTCGGGTTAGTGCCCATATAGAAAACTCAGTACGAAGAAGGAATTTTCGTGCACTCACTGCATTTGCTAGGCAGGCTATCGCCTCTAGCAACAACTAGAACATTGATTGCTCCAAGAAGCTTGTCGTCGCATACATCGAATTTCCTATAGTGCCTACTAATGCAGCAAGACAGCCAGGTCCCACTCAGTTTGCATCTACACCTAGCTCTACACACACACACTCCACCATTGAGTCACTGCATTACGTCGCAATAACTCAGTAAGGATGACAACCAAAGCGAAGGTATGTTTGCCACACTGAAAGCAACTTTAGGCCCTTAAGTGAGCCACTGAGCATCGTCTTCCCTTAGGTTGCGTCACTCTTGCAACATCCAAATATTTGCCCACTGTTGAATCCCTTTCCACCATGGTACAAAGCAAACTTATATTGTTGTTTTCATCGTGTCGTGGGGCACTCCACTGACAACTACTTTTCACTAGGGAATGTTGTACAGGATTTAATTAATTGAAAGGTCATTGTCATCAGCACATAGGAGGCAGCACCTACATTTGCACCACCCACACACCATAGTATAGCCATCCTTTCCTTGGCCGAGCTTGCAAGCTTCGAAGATGCCAAAACTTCAGGGATCTATCTCCTCTCTCTCGACTCTTTCCTGGAGGATCCATCCAATCTTAGTGGCCTTCTTCCTTCTCCTGTTATTTCCCAACTCTATTTGGTGACACTCATGTGCACCATTCCTATCCTCGCTCCCCCACTGGTGGCCTAGGCTAAGATTTGCCAGTTTGCTGTGTAGTGATCTAACCCTACGTGTGTGAATACCTTGGACACAGCAAAATGCAACAGTCACAGCTATTATTTATCCCAACACTCGCTCTCTCCTTCCCTCCTACTCCCCCCCATTCACCCCCACCCTCTTTCTTTCTCTCCCCAGTCTCTTTCATCCATCTCCTCCTTTGTCTACACTCTACTCGGTGTGCTCGAGAGTTGACTACAGTGTGCGATGGCGTGTGGAGGTGGTGTGTGGCTTTAGGGAGTCGTCCCAAGGGTCATGGAGGTTCCGGAGGCTCGCGGGTGGGTGGTGGGCAATGTTGCGTCTCCAGATGTTGTATTAAGGTACGCACCTCAAAACCAAAGTGTAGAAAGGATGAAATTGGTAGAAAATTAAAAGAATGCATGAAATCTAGGCAAATTTACATTCCTAGAATTTATTGTGAATTTATGAAGGTATTTATGGCATTTTATGTTGGTTATTGTTGTTTGGGTCCTTTTGACCCCTCTATTTTTGCGAATTTATATCTTGCTGTGTGATGGATGGATTTTGGTTCTGTTTCTGTGGATTTGGAGTAGACTCAAGGATCTACAATATACGTTTTAGTTGGATTTTATGGTGCTCGTTTTGAGGGTTTGTCCGAAGGTTTCATCTTTGGTGATTTCAAAAGTTGAGCTTCGGGCCGTTTTCTAGATTCGTAGAAAACGACATACCGAACCATTTCGGTATGTCATTTTTCTACCAGATTTGGTCCTCTAGTCAAACTTTGATAGTATGATTTTGGATGGTTGACCGAAATAGAAGATTTCGGTCGACCAAATCATGTTTTAGTCTACTGATATGGCCATGAGTGTTGATCATTGACCTGTTTTGGTCGATCGATCCTAATTGGTCTTCCGATCCAGGGATTTTTAGTATAATGGTTCCTTCTCAGCATGCCAAATCAGCACTCTAGCTGTTTTATAAATCTAATTTGCGATGATTTTCCAGATTGGCTGGTTTTGCCCATTTGAGATGGGATTGTGGGTCGTCAGTGGTGGTCTCATGGGACACTTGATGTGCCATTTTGTCGAGGTTTTTGAAAGAGTTTCCAAAGATATAAAATGATTCGAAAATGGTTTTCAAAGAGATGAGTTGGCTTGTTTTGGAAAATGGTTTTCCTAGTTTTCTATGTGTGGGCCAAGACACTGCGGGACCGTGTCATCGGGACCAGCGAATGTGACAACATTCTCGGGTGGTCGGGCATGTCTCCCTGGTTGAGGTTGGGGTCCGAGATACTTGTGGCTGAGGGTCGTCGGGTCTTAGAGGTATGAGACTCCCTGACTGTCATCTTGAAGTTAGGGTTGTGGTCCGCAAGTTGAGATGTCTTGTGGCATGATGGGGAGGTATGATACTCCTACTATCGCTGTGAGTACTAAGGCTCGGGTGTTGTCGGGTGTGGAGGTATGACAGTCCCTCCTGAGCACCGTGTGGAGGACACCATGAGGAAGCGTACCATGTGGTGGCCAGTGTAGGTGGGATACATTCCCCATAGCTAGTTGCGTCCTGAGAGGCACGATTGCCATCCCAGGGAGGGGTTGGCTCTGTGAGGGTTCTTTAGGTGGGAAGATCGCAGGAGGGTGGTTGGCTCCTACACATGGTGGCACACCATGGCAGCATAGACGCCATTGGTCGTGCTTCAGTGGACTACTTGTGGCTAGAGTTGGTTGCCTAGCACCGGGCTTCTCGACTCACTATGTGTGGTTTTGGCCATTGAGGGATGCATTTGTGGTTTTGGGCTGGTAAAGCCCTGTTTGTTGTTTTGGGTTGGTAGAGTCCTATTTGCTGTTTTGGCCGATGTGGACCACGTTTGCTTTGGTTTTCAGCCTTGTGGGCCTGACTATGGGATTTTAGAGGAAATGATTACGAAATGAATTTAAAAGAAAATTAATATAGTTTTGTTTTTTGTCGTTTTAGTGGGGTGCATGCTAGGTGACTTTTGTCACTCATGTTTTTCTTTGTGGTTTTGAGTTGCAGGTGCAGGCATGCAGTTGGGATTTAGCATAGAACATATAGTCCAAAGTCTTGTAGCTGCACACACAGGTTCTTGGTAGTTGATATTTCTATTTAGCTTTTAATTTCGTGTAATTTAATTTGTTCTAAATTATTATGGAAATTCAGAGCGTGACACTGTTGGCTTGGCATGAGACTTCTGAGTCTGCCAATGTCATACTCATTCCTTTGGCTTTGGGTGAGACTTCTGAGTCCACCAATGTCTTACTCACCCCTAGTTTGGTGTTAGACTTTTGAGTCCACTAATGTTTATCTTTTTGGCTAGGAGTTAGACTTCTGACACCATCAATGCTTGCATCCTTTTGGCTTGGCGTTAGACTTCTAAGTCCATCACTGCCTGCATTTTTTGGCTTGGCATTAGACTTTTGAGTCCGTCAATGCCTACATCCTTTGGCTTGGTGTTAGACTCCTAATTTTGCCAATGACCTTATTCCCCTTTTGGCTGGTAGGGTCCGATATCTTACCACATTTTGACTTCTAGATTTTTTCTCTATTCAAACGAAGCCTCCTTATCACCTTTTGGATTTTCATTTGGGATGGATGGAGTCAAGATTGTCCTTTGGTGAGTTTGCTCTATTTAGACAAAGCCTCCATGCCACCTTTTGGATTTTTGTTTCGAATAGATGGAGACTAGATTTCTCTTTGATGACTTCACTCTATTCGGACGAAACCTCCTTGTCCATTTCTTGATTTTCGCTACGAATGGGTGGAATCTAGATTGCTCTTTGGTGACTTCACTCCTTTTAGACAAAGCCTCGTTGTCCCTTTCTTGATTTCTGCTCTGGACAAATGAAGTCTAGATTGCTCTTTGGTGACTTCGCTCCATTCGAACAAAGCCTTCTTGTCTCCTTCTAGATTTCCAATCCAGTCAAACAAAGTCTAGATTGTCCCTTTGGTGACTTTGCTCCATTCAAACGAAGCTTCCATGTCCCCTTCTAGATTTCTGCTTTGGACGAACGAAGTCTATTTTACTTTTTGGTGGCTTCACTCCATTTTGATGGAGCCTCCTTATCCCTTTTTAGAGTTCTGCTCCAGATGGACAGAGTCTAGATTACTCATTGGTGATTTCACTCCATTTGGACGAAGCCTCCTTGTCCCTTTCTAGATTTTTGCTCTAGATGGATGCAGTCTATATTGCTCTTTGGAGACTTCACTCCTTTCGGATGACGCCTCCTTGTCCTCTTATGGATTTCCACTCTGGACAAGAGGAGTCTAGATTGTTCTTTGGTGACTTGACTCCATTCGGATGAAGCCTCCATGTCCCCTTCTAGGTTTTCTACTCTAGAAAGATGGAGTCTAGATAGCCCTTTGGTGACTCCACTCCATTTGGATGAAGCCTCCATTCTCCTTTCTAGATTTCTTCTCTAGACGGATGAAGTAATTGCCCTAGTTAGACAAATTCTTTGCCCTCTTCTAGGTTTCTACTCTAGACAAACAAAAGCCATTTTGCCTTCCTTCTCTTTGGGCTGGTAGCCCTAACTATCCAAATGACATTCGTTAATTGTCCGTACCTTCACTTGGCATGTCTAATGACTTGTCATGACCCTTCCTTCTCCTTTGAACTGATATCTCAAACTATCCGAGTGACACCATCATCAATCTAGACAACATCCATCATTTGTTTCCCTTCTGTTGACAAGTCTCATATCTTGCCATGCCCTTCTCTTTTCTCCGTCAACTGTTATCCCAAACTACTTAGATGACATTCATCAGCTATCTACTGGGTGGGTCCCTGACTTGCCTTTCTCCTTCCACTTCAAGCTTGTAGCCCTAAAATACCCAATCGACAACCATCATATTGTTTGGAGCTGATTGACAACTGTCGAATTGTCTGACGTTCCGGCTAGCAAGATTGACTTGTCATGCCTCTCGTTGAGTTGAAAACCCTAACTATCTAGTTGATAAGTCCATGAACTTATCATTCCCCCTTCTGTCGGTCAGTAAGCTCGATAGTCATGTCTGGCACCCATTTGACAAGTTTGGCAGCTTCTCATGCCCCTCACAAGCTGACTAGACGTCAACTTGTCATCCTGAAATTCATGCATCATTCATTAACATCGCATGCATCTTCATTAGCATGCATTCATCAGCATTGCATACATCATTCATTTGCATGCGTCATTGACTGTATGCATCATTCATTAGCATACATCATTTCATCTAGCATTGTAACGGTCCCCATGTCGCTACCACTCAATCTAGCTACACAATTTCATTTTTCTTTTTTTCATCTTTTTATTACAATTAAAATTATGCTAATTATACAACTTGGTCTAAGTACACTCAACAAAAATAAATATAATAAACCACAGAAATAAAACTAAACTAAACAGTTACTAGAATTCCTGCTGTGTGGTAGCTTGACTCCTCCGATGTGCACTAGCAACTTGTTCCAATCAAGCACCTGCAAAAATAAACAGCAAAGCACATATGAGTTACCACTCCAAATGGTCACCCAGCACACACCCCACTTAACAACTTTGTACACCATGCCTAGGAATCAGGTGTAACTACGGCCCACACAAACAAGCATAGGCATCCTACCTAGATGTCACAACACTACAATGGGCAATCCACAATTGCCTAGTAGGCAACAAAATCTCAAAACCATGCCTTTAAAACCATTCTTTTCTTTTCCTTTTCAAAACCACATGCATGCTCTTTATAATCCGTTTATACACACTTCAAATGGCCACCCCTGCCAAATCAATCGCAAAAGCCACACAAGCTGATGCCATGCAATCTCTACCTAGACCAAACAACCAACAGTGTCTGAACGCTCTCCATAGCAACCAGAACACCCACAATAATCACCAAACACAAGCTATAGTGCCTCCACCTTGCACACCACGGTCCCCTCTAGACCTAAGCAACGACACCAAAGCCACGGAGCCACTACTCCCAAAATACAACGCCACACTAGCGCAGCACCAATACCACATAGGCACAACACCACGGTCTCCTCTGGGCCAAAACCACTAAGCCATAGCTCCAAAGCACCACGCTACACTAGCACAGCACCACTGCCTCCACTAGGCCCAAACCTACATGCAAACAACATGTTGTACTGCTTAGCGCCAAGCAGTCAACACTAGCCACAAGTAGTCCATAGAGGAGCGACCACATCATTTGTACTGCCATGGACCCACCACCTTATGAAGAGTGATTTTGTCTTGAAGTCTTCCTACTTGGAAAACCCACAAAGCCAACCCCACCTGGGAAGGTTGCTTACACCACCTACGCAAGCTGTCCTGCCACTCAGAACGAATCATAGGGTACGCCAATTATATCCTCAACTCAATACCTAGGACAAAAGGAGCATCACACCTCCACACCTGGACAGTACCCCGAACCACAATCACCAACTCAACAAAACACACAGACCTCAACCTTACTAGTAGCTTGGAATCCTAGGGGAATCATACATCACAAAAGGTCGGCCAAATGCCTTGGTCTCTTAGTCACACAAAACCACAAAATACTTGAACCACACCCTAAGCATATAGTCTATGATCCATAGGTATCACTCATCATTGGAAACTTACTGAGAGCATCGGTCTCTTGGTCCCCAGAAATCCTTTTCCAAAACAATTTGCAAATCCATGCATTCTCTTTCAAAAATCCTTTGGAAAACCATATCAAAAACCATTAAATATCCTTTTGAAATCATACAAAACACTGTGCCCATAATTGGCACGAAACCAAATTGGGAAACCACGATCCAAAAGATAGCCTTAACAGCGCCTTTGTCAAGCCTAGGAAAACTATACCTCGGGAGTGTTTGAGTTCCAGAATGCCTCACTCAACCCACGACAATAGCCCAAGAATAACACTCAATACGACAACAATAGCACCGCTTGGGGATAAAGACCAGCAAAGAGAA
Source organism: Posidonia australis (assembly GCA_024699735.1). Lineage (NCBI taxonomy): Eukaryota > Viridiplantae > Streptophyta > Magnoliopsida > Alismatales > Posidoniaceae > Posidonia > Posidonia australis. Next base: position 19,513 of record JAMKQA010043300.1, on the reverse strand, counting down.
GCCGCACCACCTATGAACCTCCCCTAAGTAGACAACTTGCAATCTTAGAGGGATGTCTCCTCCTTAAGATCATTTGGACACTTAGGTACAATGGTCACACCACAAACAATGCCCAGAACTCTAAGTTTTGGAGCCAGAGTGTAGGACACCTACTGATTCGAGTCTCTCATGAGTAGATCAAAGTCAAACACTCACACAGTGCCATTAAATATCTCAATCACTACACCGCAAACAAAGCCACACACTACCAAAAATCCTAGGTTTAATCATTAGCCCTAGTATCCACTTTAAACCTTTAAAGGGAAGACTTATTATTTCTAAGTCATATTCTCTTTTATCTAACCACACCCTAGGTGAAATCTTACTAATTCATTTTAGGCCAACCCTACAATCATTCTAATAATTATCCTAATCATTATATCATTATATTTATCACCATAAGATTAATACACACACACACACACACCCCTATATATATATATATATATATAGATATATTAATTAGCACATCAAATATCTAAGTATAAGGGTCTAGGTGTGGTTCGGTATACCAAACATAATCAATCGATTGAACCAAGGCTCAGGTGACCAATTCGATAAACCAAAAGGAAATGGTCGACTGAAATCCCCTGATCTGGTGTGTCGAACACGATTAGTCAAGCAAACAAGGTGCAACGTCAACATCCAAGACCTAGAATGGTAGATCAAGTAAATTCAATCAACAGAAATAGGGGTCAAGGAGACATTCTGGAAGCCCAAAATAGCATACTAAAATAATTTGGAATACCAAACTATATGATCCCAGTACACCCAAAAACAGGACCCAATGTCCCAACTCTACAAACAAGCAAACAAACTATACATGCAATATATCAAAATGAAAATTTCGACAAGATCTTCCAATCTAGACAAGAAACACAAAGATCCATTATGCAGATCTCAAGAAATCACTAGAAAACCACAAAGGGGTACTATTCACTCCACACAATAAATACGACCATAAATGGTCAACAAATGCACAATATATTCAATAAAAATCCCTACAATTGCCAACACACTACCATGCACCTATGATCCAAAACTAGAACAAATGGAGGAGTTGCGTCATTGCACGAGACAAAGGACGCACCTCCTCCTCTGGCCTTGAGCTCCACATTTCCTCCTCGACGCAATGGCAATGGTGCAACGGCGATCTCCCCACTCTCCTTCTACCATCTCTTTCCTCAGCCCTCTCAACTTTATCTCTCTCTTGTCTCCTCTCAACTCTCTCTCTCCCTCCCCTTACTCATGCGGAAGAAGGAGGAGGAGGAGAAGAAGAAGAGGAAGTGGGGCCTGGGAAAAGAGAAGGAAAGGATGGAAAGAAAGAAGAAAAGAAAGAAATGAAGGAGGGAAGCCACAACATGAGACAAAACAATGTGACCTTCCACGTCCACATGACTTATGCGAATAAAGCTCTGTCACTAGAGCATGCTAGAGAACCACCACAGCTTAGAACAAACACTCAGAACTTCCACAAGAACCAGCACAACTTCACAATGACATAACACAAAGAGGCCGAAAACCCACTAATCCAGGTGTAGAACGCTGCAAAAGTAGCATTTCCCACTAAATGCTAAAGACTCAATATCTAATGACCCAAAGCTCTATTAAAATATCTAGCCAAAATACCACTTCCAAAACTGGGCCATTACATTCTAACCCCCTTAAAGGAATTTCAGCTCTGAAATTCTTCAAGCGAAACACCAAGGGTACCAAATTAGGACATCAAGTCCATGACCCTAGCCAACTAGCACAATGGTGCCGACCCAAACTCACGACCTGTAGGAGAAATCTATTTTTTGAAAAGTCATTTCATCCCACTTAGGTCTAGGGTGACATTAGGGAGTTAGCTCTCTTTGAATTTAAACACCACCAAAATCATAGGTGAAGTCCCTTTTGGGCACAAAACCTCCACCCAAAGGCTCCAAAATAGTGTCTTCTAGAGTCATAGAGCCTCTTAAGCACCTCTAGAGAAATGCAAAACAAAGGATTGACTAATTGCAGCTAGTTTCCACCGACAACCACCAAACTTCACATCGTGGGCTCATTAGCATCTCTCATCGTCCTGAGAAAATCTCGACCTATCCAAAGTATGAGAGAAATCTAACTACTGAGACACAACAAAGCTCTTCACAAATCTGGAGTTCACCAATAGACTAGCAAATTCAAGTGCTATTTGTCTCCAAGAACTGCTTCCCAGATCGACACTCCACCGGATTCAGAGCACAAGCTCTAATGTGGCCAACACTAACCACGTGGGTGGATAGTTCCTTGTGTGATTTTCCACAATAGACGGAAATCACAACACTACGTTGCCTCACAACAACTGAAACTTATCCTGACTGAAAAGGATATTGGTGGAACTCATCATGACTTGCTGCTATGATAGCCTTACAGGTCTAGACATGAGACCACTAAAACACACATAAAGTACTTATTAAACGTGAAGCTCACATCAAAGATCTTACAATTAAGAGTTTAGGGCCACAGGAGTCACTATTTCTAATGAAATAACCAACCACTGGTAAGGACCACTTGGGAGTCAAACTCGATCGGATCTCCAAACCAAAGCTACTCCTGGAAAGAGCGTTCGAACCAACACGAACTGTTCCTTCTTCTTAGAGGACCTCTCCTTAGTGCCACTATCCCCATAGTGCCTCTGTTAAGTCCCCGAGAATACTTTACCTAAACCAGGAAGCAACTATTTGGAGGAAGCATGTGGGTTCACACCCAATAGCTCGACCTACGGTGCCAACAAAAGAGACAGATAGCCAACTCCACTTGATTTACCCCATCTCCACCGTTGAAGCACAAAACTTAAAAGAAAACTAAGGAGAAGAAGAGCTCCCTAGATCGAACAACACCACACCATTGACTCACTAGCAAACAAGAAAAACAATAATAGGATGCCCCAAGGAAACACTGGAGAAATGAATCTCCACCACTCAAATGGCACCAAGCCATTTGAGCCACAACTAACCAAGCCAACTCGGTATCCAAACAAGATACCCCAAATAGCACACCACAAGTAACACATTAGGCTACGCCACTCCATGGCTAAGCCCCAACCAAAATGTGCGACACAACGACACAACACCAATGCATGACTCCACACACACCACCTCCCAGATAACCCTACCATCAAACAAAGTATCTAGAAGAAACAATACAAACTTGGGGACTCATCAGAGCCACCCAAAACAACACCACCCATCTAGGGACCCATCGAGTCACCCAGAACAACAAAACACATCTACGGACCCATCAAGTCACCCAGAATAACAACACACATCAGGGAACCAACCAAGTCACCTAGAAATAGCACGTGGACGTTGATTTTTGAGGGTGTTGTAAAGTTATCGTGGTGTCCACTTACTTTGATAACTCTTTGTGATCACTACTTACCGATTCACTTTCGCTGATTGACAAGGTACCTTGGGGAAATTGTAGGAGTTGTGGTTGTGTGGATTCTCAGTTCAATGGGTTGATGGTTGGATGTTGCCTAGTGGATTCCCCGTGCTTTGTAATATTCGTTCCCTTCTATAGGCACCCCGATTTTGCAGTCACTTGGCAGTAGTCTCCTCTAGAAAGATGCTCTAGTTTCGACAACCAAACCTAAACCCTAACTCCACCTAAACCTTAGCTCAACCTAAACCCAAAAACCCATTCAAGCCCACACAAGCCCATTTAAGCCCACACAAACCAACTCGAGCCCACACAAGCCCATTTAGGCCGACACAAAACCACAATGACCAAAGTCAAGGAAAAACCCATAATTAAAAATCCAAACTAAAATAAAACTCACTTAATACAATATAATTCAAATTAATCAAAATAAAACATTTAATTAAAACCAAAATCAAATAAAATCCATTTAAACCACTTAAAATCCAAATTAATCAAGTGGAAACCCTAATTAAAATCAAAATCAAGTAAAATACTTGTTAAATCAAAATCTAAATTAATCCCAAATAAAACCAATTAAATCAAAATATAAATCAGGTAAAAACTAATTAAATCTAAATTTAAAATTAATCATATCCAAAACTTAAGCAAATCCATTTAAACCCATGTAAACTTAACTAAAACCAAAAATCCCTAAACCCTAATCACAAAAACCCTAAAATAATAAAATCCAAAAAACCCTAAATCACCAAATTAAACTTGAAACAATAAAACATTAAAATAATAAATCCCAAAACACTAATTAAAATTCAAATGCCTTAATTAAAACCACCTAATTAAATAAATCAAGAAAATCCTAAATCACCTAATTAAACTTGAAACAATAAAACCGAAAATCCTAATCCAAAAGCCCTAATTAAATCACCAAACCATAATCAAAATCACAAAAACCCTAATCAAACTTAAAACTAAAGCCCAAAACATAAATTAAAATCACAAAAAAAATAAATTAAAATCACAAAAAAAATAAATTAAAATCATCAAAAGAAACCATAAAAACCCTAAAACCAAAATCCTAATTCTCAAAACCTAAAAAAAACCCAAAAACCCTTAAAAAGCATAAGCTCACTTGCAGGCCAATTTCAGCCCAATACACCCCATCTATTCTTCAACTAGAAAACTTAGGCAAATGCAAAAAATAATTCCGACCAACCCCTATCTCTGGCGACCCCTGCAAATTCCGGCACCATCTCCAGCGACGTCCGGAAGTCTTCAGCGCATATCTCTCCCCCTACATGATCTTTGGCGATTCCCCGACCAACCCTCCTCTAGCTCACGCCCGATCCAATGGCACTCAACCACTGGAGGGAGGATCAACAGCGTAGGAGAGCTTTACCGGAGTTTAAAAGCTCTCGTTGCCGACAAACCTAGAGAGGCTTTGGAAATCCAGAGAGAGGAGACCCTAGCGAACCCTAGAGAATCTTGCGATCCTCGACAACTCAGAGCTCCTCCTTGAGTCCCCTTGGCAACCCAGAACGTCCAAACCTCCGCCACCAGAGCACCCACCAGAGAACTCTATTGTCGAGCTTCGCTGGGAGAGATAGAGCCCTCATCTAGGTAAGCCTTCTCTTCTTTTTTTTAAGCTTCAAATCCTCCCTTTAGGTCTATAGAGTTCCCTCCTAGGCTTTTGGTTGCGTCCAGCTAGAGATATCTCCCTTGCGCACTGCCTTCGCCCCCTCCATTGGTGGGTTCACCACCACCAATGAGGCCTATGGCCTCCTAGGTCGAGAAGAGGCCCCTAAGGCCTCTCCTCTCGTTTCCACCTTCTCCTCCCTGAGCCTCCATCACTCATGAGGAGACCTTCTGGCCTCCTGTGGCTAGGAACATCACTGTTGTCCGCCCTATCGCCGTCAATGAACCCATTGATTGGGTGGGGGTCTCTAGCCATTTCCAACCCGCAACAGAGCCTCCAAAATCTCCCTCGTGGTCCATTGAAGATACTCCGGACCCCCCTCGACTGCCTTTGCCTCTGCAGCGCCGCTCCAAGCTCACTCGCACCCATCGTCGGTGCTCAGGATGGGGGGCGCTCCTCAGCTAGCCTCCATACCTCCAATGACTCCTAGAAGCTTCCTTGTGCCACCCTAGAGGTCCTCTGCCTGGCGCCACGCTGTCCTAGTGACTACACCACCTCCAGCCATCTCATTGTCGTCTTTTCCAGCGTCGACGACCCATCGTCGGAGCTAAAGATGGGGGGAGCATCCTAGGCTGCCCTAGCTTTGTCCAACACATTGGAGAGCCTTGTCGTGCCTCCCTCCAGCTTCCTGGACCATCGCCGGAGCCCTTCTGCTGTTGTGTTGCTACCAAGGACTCGCCAAAGACTAAGCACTAGTGAACTTCGAAGAGAAAATTTTGGTTTAGGTCCTGTAGTTTTAGGAGTTTACATTTAGGTCCTTAGATTGTTACTTTTAAGTCCTGTTTTTTTTGTGTTTATACCCCTGTAGTTTTAAATATGTTTCATTTCTTTTGTTATTTCTATAAAAATTGCATATGATCCCCTACATGTTTTATTTTTTCATGACTAGTGCATTAATATTTATTTCTTCACACTTAAGCCCCTAGAATCATGTTTTCATTGCAACTAAGTCCAAAAAAATTTGCATCATGCCCCCAAAGCTTTTTGAAATGAATTTTCTTTGTGAAACTTGCATCTAGAACCTTAAAAAACTTTGTAATCACACTAAATATCATAAAAACCTAATTTTCATCACAATTAAGCCCTAGAAATTTTGCATGTGAACCCATGAATTCATAAAATACAAATACTGTGAGTAGGAAATTTGCATCCATGCCCTTAGTCTAGTTTTAAATTCATTAATTTGGGTTTTAATTGTTTTAACACACACTTTTGACATTTTTCACTTTTTTCTCACATGAGTATTTGTAATTTTGCACTGAATATAGTTTTCATTTGAAAATCATGTTTGCAATGTAAAATGATTTTTAATTTCACATTTTGGTCAAATTTGCACACTTTATGTAAATTTTGCACATTAAACCTTGAACTCTCAGGAAATCACTAAAATACAATTTTCACATATCTCACACCTCAATGCCACATTTTCTTTTAATCCATCATCTGAACATTAAGATAAAACTTTCTGAATACACTTTAACCCTAGTTTTCCCCTTTAATATTGCAACTTGTGTTTTCCCAACATCATTTTTTTCTTTTTTTTTATATCCAAATGTCTTTCCACCTTAATTTGTGTGATAGTCTTTTGTTTTCTGATTTTGCAAAGTTTCCCAAGTTGATTCGTGGGGAATTTTACACTTTAGTCCATATACTTGTCCCTTACCTTGTTTACATCATTTTCTTGTATTTAAAACTTTGTCCCCATCATGTTTTCTTGTAAATAACATTTTCTTAACATTGTGCATACATTAGACCTTGCATCATGCACATGCACACATTTATCACATTTGGCCATAGAAATTACCCAATTGCCCCCCATGCCATCCATTCATGCACATGCATGTTAGTTTTGCACTTACTCATGCATAATTCCTATCTAAATTGTTCTTCAAGCACCCTTTCCATATTTAGGTACATTTTCATGCATTTTGTATAGTTTTCATTACATTTGAAAATCATTTCATCTATTTTGAGTAAGGCCAGCATTCTGCGTGATTTTTCGTGGACTTTTCCTGAATTGTTTTTTGGATTCTTTCACTTGACATTTGATTTGATCCCTTTTATTCCACATTTTTGATTTTCACAATTTGATTTGAGTTTCCTTGCCCGAAGGCATACATAAATTGACCTAAAGGCCTACATTCGCCCAATTACGGATTATTTTCCTCTTTTTGATTTTTATGACATTTTCATTGATTCTGATGATTCGGGTTGACTCCACTTTTGATCCTTTTGATATCGGTATGGTTTTCTAGAACATGTTTTTCAGAAACATTGTCATTTCACGTGATTTTCTTCATATGTCACCATTTGGTTGTTTTACACAGACTTCTTTGTAATTTTTCCATTTTGATTTTTGTAACTTTTTCTACGATTCTGATGATTTGGGTCAATCACATTTTTTTTCTTGATGTCAGTATGGTTTCCTGGATAATTCTCTTCAAAAACATCATAGTTTCATGTGATTTTCTTTGTCATTTCATCTTTTGTTATTCCATCATTTCGTGTGGGTTTCTTCGCAATTTTTGTATACATCTTGCACATCCATCTAGTCATGACTGGGCATGCATATTAGCATGATTAGAGCACAATCTAGGCTTAGCTAGCATTCATTTAACCTTTCACTAGCGAATCGGACTAGGAAGACCGAGTTTCATAGGCACACAGGGGTGCCTAATACCTTCCCCATGCGTAACAGGAATCCTTATCCATTCTTTGGTTTGAAGACATTTGGCCTTTTCATTTGCATCTCATGCATTCATCCTTTTTGTGGTTTATTGGTGGTTTTTCTCTTCTTTCCCATAAATGACTAGGTGGCAACTTCGATTTTTCATTTTATCTTATCTTGCGCCTTCGCCTTCTAGCATGGTTGTGGCCTCCTTCCTCTTGTGCGACTCTACGCCAAATCTCCTAGGCGGACATGGTCACAAAATTGGCGACTCAACTAGGGAGTACCAGATTCTGGCTTTCCGATAAGTCTTTTTTCGCTTGCTTGATCGTTATTTCTGAGGCTTGGGCTTCACATGTTTGCTTGTTTGCCTTGCTTGTGATTATTTGCTTACTTAGCATGCCTTTGAGGCTTTCTTTTACACATTTGCTCTAACACTACACTGACATGCTATATGTCTTGCCTTTTAATTTGATGGATGCTTTCTTTTCACAATCATGATGCCACGACACTCACACATGCCATGATCATGCCTTTTGTTTGTTGTTTGTTTACTTGTTTGCCTTACTTGTGTGTTTTCTTCCCCTTTTGCATTTAATATGACTAGGAGAGTAGAGACATGTTTGCTTTCCCCTTCTATTTTAAAATAAAACACATAAACTCAGAGAAACAATTAATAAGGCAAAACTAGAGACCAATTCAAACTCTTTTCCCCCTCTAGTTAATAAAACGCAAGTAAACGACACAAAAGCATGTTGAATGATTGATCATATAGGGCATGCATCTTCTCCTCTAAGTTCACCTACAGTTTGCGGAGGACAATTCTAGTAGCTCGTTTTAAAGCTTTGGCGTAGGGCGTGTTGCTAGTTTGTCCCCCTTATCCGAGGTTGTGTCGGTGTTAGTAGAGAGTACAACTCCATGCTATTGCAAAAGATGAGACCACCAACGCATCACACGTTCACTGCCTGTGCTTTGGCCAGGATTTAAAGTAGAGACCTTACTTTCTAGCTTTAGTCGGAGACCTATCTAGCCGTGTGTGATCCTAGAGTAGACAGCCTAGTATGACACAATAGATTGGTGAGAGAGAGCATAATAGACGTATCCATGTGCATTCATGCCACTTGAATAACTACGTCTTTTTGCTAGTTTTAACACTAGTAGTTTTCTCTTTTTCAGGGTAGAGCATGAGTTCCTTAGCCAGTGCTCGAGCGTTCTTGCCTTGATTCACCTGTTTGTGACACTTCATTGTCGATCATCTTTTCTCGGGTTATTTGTCAATTTGACGATAGCATGTCCTTGGATTCATCCCCTCATTTGCCACCGCAGTCTCATTCACACCCTTTCCTAGTCAACCATGGCCCAACACACCAGCGAGCCTCTCTACACCACTGTTGCTTAGGAGGGCACTCCATTTTCGGTCCCTCCTACCCTCACTATGATTTAAGTTGTTCACTCTGTCCCCTTCGTGCATCACGGAGCTTTTGTCCCCTACACCATAGGACATCCACATACCTTGGCCTATCTGAAGCCAAGCATTGAGTTTATCTCAGTGACCCCTACTCGGGTACCAGATGTATCATTGACAACCTTGCTTCATCAGGGCCCTCTCTCTTTTAGCACTCAGCCCACTACGACAGCATCCCTAGCAGGTTCCATGCCTCCAGGGAAATCTGTATCTATTCCGTCTTTGACATCCAAACCTTTGACTGTTCTATCCCTCACTATCCCTGAGGGATCTCCTACTGCACAAGCAGAATATCTATTGGCCCTCGTCCAGAAAATCGAGGGCATGGCCTTCGCTATCCAGTCAGCTATGGACTCCACCGTTCTTGAGGTTCCCCGACAACTTGCTCCTGTGTTTCAGGCTTCACCTTCTGCACCACCACCTCAGCCCTCACCCCAGCTCCTCACAGAACCCACGTTAGGGGTGACACTACTATCTCAGACACCCCACTTCGTGGCACAGCATTCTACTCCAACATTTGGTGGCTAGCCCCTCAGGTTGGCTAGAGTATAAGATCCACAATGCCTGCAGCCTAGCGCTATACCGCTGCAGCAACTACTACTCACACACTCAGCACCCATTGCTACACATCTTTCTACTCATCCTCCTCCCATACATCATTAGGTTCAGGCACCTTCATTCCCACAACCACATTCAACAGTCATGCATGGATATGCTGGCCATCATGCCACAGCACCAGGAGGCAAGATGGTGGACCCAGAGGAGCACTTAGGTGCGACCAACACAGCATATGCGGCTGTTCCCCCTACTACATCACCCTCGTCGATAGTAGCTCCAGATACCCTCCACGCTATGGTGGGTGATCTTGAGAGAGCACTTCGACAAGTGTGAGGAGGCGACCGCCAACCCTATGGATTCTGAGACCTCTGCTATTTCCTAGAGACGACACTCCCACCACACTTCTAAATCCCTAATTTTGAAAAGTATAACAGTAAGGGTTGCCTCATTTCACACCTTAGGGCATATTGTGTTGACCTCACTCAGCTCCAAGCTGATGAGAAGCTGCTAATTCGTCTTTTTAAAAAGAGTCTCACCAGTCCATCCCTCAAATGGTTCACGTCGCTCGACATGGGCTCGATCAAGACTTGGAACGACCTCTCACAAGTGTTCATGGACCAATATGCTTTCAATCTCGACTTGGTCCCAAAGACGGAGGACCATGTCGCCACAAGATAGAAACCCCATGAGCTGTTTGGAGAGTACGTCGGCCGCTGGCCTGCCCTAGCATCACAAGTGAGAGATAGACCCTCTAACAAGGAGTCTATCGAAATCGTTATACGAAGTGCACAACCAAACGTTGGGCCTTTATTGAGCATTCAGCCTGTCACTACCTTTGCATCTTTGATTCGGGTAGGTGAGCATGTAGAAAGCTCCCTTTGCAGCGGTAGCTTTCCTACACTCGCTAACTTCGTCAGCAAGGACCCCACCCATGGCAGAGACGGCCTCAACATGCTACACAACAGTATACCCTACTTGTTGAGTCATTGAGTGTCTTCCTCCCCAAGGTGGTGTCACTCCTGAACCTTCCAGAGGTCCGCCCCCACCAAATCCTCTTTTGGCATGGTACATCATGAACCTCCACCACAATTTCCATCGCTACGTGGGTCATTCGATAGATAATTGCATAGCTCTTCGAAATGTCGTTCAGGACTTGATTGACTGCAAGGTCATCATCATTGACACCAAGGAGGCACACACTACACCAGCACCACCACCTCCGCGTGTACAAGCACCACCTGCCTATCCCAACATTGTCAATTATCCCATGCCTGCACATAACAACTCAGCAGGTGCTGGGGCCTCAAGAATCCATTTCCTTTCTACTTTTGGGTCTACGACATCCGTGGTGGACCCCTACGATTTGATCCATACTGTTGATGAGCCTTTCCCTACCCATCTGTATCGTTTGAGCCGTGCCGATTTCGAGCCAGCAGTCCACGTGATACGGCTGACCGCAAGGGTGGAGTGTATCGCCGCACAGTCGACTACGTACTCCGTGGCATCTATTTGCCTACTCGCCTGACCTGGGCCTATTCATCCTATCCCCATATCAGCACTGCTGGAACTAGCAGCACGTACCCCTTTAGTCGTCAACCTGACAAGGGACACTCATCGTGTACCTTATGATTATGCTGCAGAAATGTGCGCAGGGGTCAGCAGGACTGGGAGGGTGTATGGTCCACCAGCGCCAATGGTCCAGCCTGATCGTTCAGCATCTTCCTCTCATCAACCAGTTGCTCAACCCTTTAGGACGTCCCCATGTTCAGTCCCTACTACTTCTACCAGGCAGAAGTAGTCCTCTGTTGATATCATGTCCCAACTGAAGAAGGTCAAGGCTGACATCTCTATTTGGGATCTCATCCATACTTCTTCTGAACAACGAGAGGCCATCCTCAGGGTCTTTCAGGCTGCTCACGTCTCCCCCACCATAGAACCGTCCGCTCTTGAGAATATGGTGGGCATGATCATTGAGCCTCATGTCAATTCTATCTCTAGCAAGGAATTACCTCCAATAGGAGCCAATCATAACCAACCACTGTTCAGTACAGCACAATGTCTGAGTTTCAGAATTCCCTTTACTTGGTTGATAACGGCATGGGCCTAAACGTCTATTCTTTGTGCATAGAAAATAAAATTGGATTCAAAGTCGAGGATAAAACTATAAAGGGATATCATGGCGGAAGATCTTGACAAAGAAAGGTCGAGCCGGTCTCTACTGTCTTACTCCAGACCGGTCATTTAGACTCCAAGTCATTTGACGTCATGTTTCGAGTCAACCGTTTCGAGCTTGTTAATTACATTCCAGCTCTCAAGCGTGTCAACTATTTGACTATTCGTGGTAATCCCCTTCGGATGATCGAAAACATGTGTCGCAAATAGGGGTATGTAGACACCCCAATTTTAAAGGGTTGTAGGTAGTCTTCTCAGGAGTGGAATATTGTGGGCTCTTAATCATTGTCACCAAAGCCAACTTGACATCTTAACCTAATCCTATCACAAAACTAGCTCAAATCTTTGTTTCAATCTAAAAAACCAAGTGGACAATCAATACAATAAACCATATCCTAAACCCTAGTTATAATTCAAACCTATTCAAACCCATGTAAATCCAACAAACCAAGCAAATAACATAAAGTTTAATTACACCATAAACCCAAGCAATCCATGAAAGCCCATCAAAGTCCATTTAAGACTACTTTCTCAAACATTCTTGGGTTTGTTATTAGGGTTGTTAGAGTTTGTTAGTGAATTAGTTAGAAGGTTGTTAGTTTGTTATTAGGTGGTTAGGTTGTTTGGTTTGTTATGGGATTGTTGAGATGTGTTAGTGGTTTTTGTTAGTGGATTGTTAGGATAGACTGTTATTGAGGTGATTTGATAGGGTTGTTAGTGATGTCTTGGAGGGATTGTTACGGGCTGAGCTCTTCCCTGTGTAAAGAAAGGTGAAGGCATGCATTGGGGGGCTCTTTTCTCAATCATTCTCTACTGGTCAATGGGGGGGGTCTTTCACTGGGAGTTCTTTGGAAGGAGGACGAGCAGAGGGGAAGCACAGCAACATCTCTTCCTCTCTCTCTAGTGAAATCTCATTTTCATAATCCTCCTCCTCCTCCTCCTCAACACCTCTTCCGTCACCTAGCCAACCACCATTCTTTTCTTCGGCCACTCCTCTAGCCCTTCTCAGCCGCAATAAGTAGCCTCCTTCCACCTCTACGTACCAGCATCATCCAGTTTTGAGGAGAAAAGAGAAGGCACATCTCACGCTGCACCGATTGGACATGCTATCTTCTGATCACTATCAAAATCTAGATGAAGCCTCCAGTCACCATCAAAAGTCAATGATCTGGGAAGAGACATCGACGTCAGATGGAGCAAGCAAGCATTACAGTAAACCTCAGCAAGGTTTCCATAGCTCCAGGTCAGTGTCTTCTGGTGGGCTCGATGATGAACCCATGCGGTAGGAGAAGAAAGGGATGTGAACGTAAGGCTTAAACCTCAGACCTCCAAGCCCCACTCACCTTCTTCCACACTCCCCATGAACTCCAGCAACCTCAGTTAATCACCTCCGATGTCGTCGAACTCGAGCTAGAGGAGACGCCGTCGCTGGAAAAGAACCCAAACTCAGGTAAGCACTGTATTTTGCTGCATGCATGCATGGGAAACCTCCACCTCTAGTTTTCTTCTTCCTTTCTCCCTGAGCTCATGCAACCGTGATGAAAAGAGAGAGGAGCACAACAGAAACCTCGCTGGAACCACACCGGCAACCTCCCCTCTTTATCTCCGGCCCGAGTTTTCCTCCATGTTAGGCCATGCTGTGAGAGGGAAAGAGGAGATGTACGTAAGACTTAAACCTCAGACCTCCAAGCCCCACTCACCATCTTCCTCGCTCCCTGCAACCTCCAGTTGCCCTGACGGACGCCTCCCGCACCGCTAACTCCAGGCCGGAAGAGTTGTCGTCGCCGAAGAGGATGACGACGCACAGGTACGTTTCATCCACTGCATCTTACATGTATGCATCGAGTAAGTCCATCGCACCGGTCCTTTCTCCTCCACCTTCCATGAACCCAAGCAGCCCGAGGGTGACAGTAGAGTCTTTGCCACAACCGTCGGAATTCTGGCAAAGTCACGAGTGTCCGTCGAACCCTACAGCACCCCGAGGCCTGTCCACCTCAGTTTGCCTTCCTCCACCCGTCGAACCCTAGCTTTTCTCCTCCACCACAACCTTACCCTTCCTGGCTTCACCTCCCGTTGTCGTCCCTACGCAGTCACAACCCATCCGACATTGTCATCCTCATTCTTGTAACCCTAGTTGTAGATAGAAAGGAGAGAGCTTGTGGAGAAGTCTCAGCCCTACCTCCCTCTGTCTTCACTAGCTTCCTTGTGCCTCCTCAGTTTTCCGTCCCTCCTTTTTCTATCCTTCACCCAAACAGCCTATGCCATTGCAGGAAGGGAGGTAGAGAATAGGGGAGAGAGGAGGAGGGAAACCTTAGTCCTCCACCCCCGCACCATCTTCTGCAACCTCCACCTCCGAACTCCTTTCTTCTTACCAAACCAGTCTCCTATCTTCTAATCCAGTATCCCACAGCAACATGTATCCCATGCAACCACGAGAAAAGAGAGAGAGGGGGAGAGGAGGAGAGATATCTTAGCCCATCATTTCTTCTCCATCTTCAACAGCCACCACACCAATTCCTTTAGCACTCCTTCCTCCTCCAGCAATCATCGTCCTCTTTCTTTTCATCACCCATGCAGCCCTTGGCAATAGAGAGAGAGGAGAGTATACATAGACAAAGGAGGAGAGCAGCCCTATCTTTTTCTCTCTTACGACCTCATCCCTATCTTCCTTTATTGGGCCTCCATGTGAATTCATGGAATCAATATAGGTTAGCTTTACATTAAGATAGGGAGACGAGGAGATCTGCCAATTGGCTTTGTAGACAGGTCAGACGAATCCCAATGACAGACTTGAGAAGCAAGCCCAATCGACGGATATTGGAGGTGAGTCACCAAGGCGAGGCTCAATGGCGACTTTGCTTGACGGAAGGAACAGGCAAGGATGGTCAAGCGACTACCGTCACTGAAGATAGGATAGGAATTGGCATTTCATATCTTGCATTCATCATCATCCACAAGTGTATTTTCTTGCATACATTTTATGCATTTATCGTCATACATGTATTTCATGCATATTTTCATATACATTTTATCATGCATATCATACGTTGCCACATCGAATTAAAATTGCTTTTTGGGATGCATTTCATAACTTTTAGTCTGACTTTTACAAATCTATTCTAAATTGGTTTCGTATCGCCCGAGGGCATGCATTAATAGGCTTGATAATGGCAATATGGACTCCAATGAGGATTATTTTTTCTTATGAGATTTTCTCGGATTTTTCCTAGTTTTCGTTGTTTTGCGTGACACCTTCCGAGTATTTCTGATTTTACATGATATTCGTCATCACCCAAGGACATACAGTAAAGCAACATTTTCAATGCCTACTTTGTCCCTCAGATTATTTTCTAGATCATTTCTCTCTTATTCCTTGTTTCTTTGATTTGTCATGTTTTCGCATTCAACATAGGCATGTGCATTAAGAGTAGACAAGTAAACACATACTAAATCATTAGCAAGTAGGAAACCTAGAAAGACAGAATTCTTCAGGCGTATGGCGGTGCCTAACACCTTCTCCATGCGTAACAAGAATCCTTACCCTTTCTCCGGTCCACAATGGCTAAGTGTTGCATCCATTAGGCATAGAGCATACACGCATTCATTTGAATTCATTTGCATCATTTTCTTGCATTCATATGCATCTTGGTTTTCCTCGTCTTTTCATTAAAAGGCTAGGTGGTGACTCCTTTTCTTTTTCCTTTTCTTATCTTTCTTTGGTGTTTCCTAGTCTAATCTCCTTCTTCGGATTCACCATCTTCGTCACAACCATATCAGGACTCCTCGTGTGTTTCCATGCATCGTGGAGTCGTGCAGGGTTCCACCGGCATGGTCACAGGAACTAGCAACTCTGCTGGGGATTACCAGATTCTGACTTCCGTGTTGGTTTTCTTGCTTCCTTGGCGTTGTTTCATACGCTTTGTGTTTGTTTGCTTGTCCTACATGTTGAACATATTTGACTATACATGCCTTTTTACACAATTGCTATGCCACAACACATGCACATGACTTAATTCATGCCTTTTGATGCTTGCTTTTCTTCACTTACTTGTGAGCACTACACTAGCACATGCCACGCTCATGCCTTTTGCATGTTGATTTAGTGTTTGGATGCCATGATTGTGTGCTTTCTTCCCTTTTTGGATTTGCCATGATTAGGAGAGTAAAGACATGTTTGCCTCCCTTCCAAGTTAAAATAAAACACACAAACTCAGACAAACAAATAATAAGGTATAACTAGAGGCAAATGCTCACAATCCCCATGGTTTAATAAAATGCAAGTAAAAGACACAAAAGTATATTGCATGATTGATCATATAGGGCATGCATCTTCTCCTCAGAGTCCACTTACAATTTGCGAAGGACAATTCTAGTAGCTCGTTCTATTGCTTTGGCGTAAGGCCTGTTGCTAGTTTGTTCCCCCTTGTCTAGGGTCGTGTCGGTGTTAGTAGAGGGTACAATTCTATGCTACTACAGGAGTCAGTGCCACCAACGCACCACTCCTTCACTGCCTGCGCTTTGGCCAGGATTTAGAATGGGAACCTTACTTTTCTAACCAAAGTCATAACCTAAACCCATGAGTGCGTCCCATGTGGGACATGCATGGTGAGAGAGTGCACTTTATGACATTCATCTGCATTATGTGTCATTGCATGCCACTTTAATAACTTGCATTTGTCTTTGTGTCGTTGTTCATGTTATGATGCCTGTTTATCAGGTAGCTTGTTGTGAGGTCCTCAACTAAGAGCTCAAGTATCTCCGTTGCAAGCGGCCTCTCGTGGTTGTTTTCTCTTGCCATTTCCTGAGCTATTGGTCACTTTTGATAGTAGTTCGTGTTAGAGCTCATGCATTTGTCATTGCCGCAGCTCCATTCATATTCGCTTGCGGTCAGCCATGGCGCAACCGACCAGTGAGCCCTCAATTGTTGTTTTAGTGGAAATCCTTGATTCAGTTCCTCCATCTTTCACTTCTTTTGATTCTCCTTCCCTCCATGCATTTCATTTTAGGGTACAAGGGGACTCTGAACCTACTTTGGGGCATTCGCAGCCACTCATCGCTCTGGAGCCTATCATCGAATCCACTACGGTAATCACTACACAGGTTCCAGAAGTGCTAGATGCACCTCTTTCTTTGGGCTTTCCTACTCCAGGAATTCAATCGGTTGCAGTTACTTCTGCCATAGGGTTCGTTCCTCTCTCGCTCATGCCTTCTGACCCATTCATCAGTGAGTCTTCTGCCATACAACCACAACATCTGATGGCTCTCACAAAGAGGATGCAGTGCATGGCTCTCTATCTTGGTCCTTCCTCTGCTCCTTTTCCCTTGACCCCTAAGGTTTCGATGCAGACCCCCTTAGCGTTGCAGGCTCATTCCACAACACTTTCACCCATGCCATCGCCTCAGCTCTTCACTGCTCGAGCGATGAGGGTGTCATCTTTGCCTCCTGCAC
Source organism: Posidonia australis (assembly GCA_024699735.1). Lineage (NCBI taxonomy): Eukaryota > Viridiplantae > Streptophyta > Magnoliopsida > Alismatales > Posidoniaceae > Posidonia > Posidonia australis. The sequence continues at coordinate 2,064 of JAMKQA010043300.1, read as the reverse complement.
CTTCACTGCACTATGCACAACATGTGACTCAACCACCTGGTGGCCAGTTGTTTGGGCAGCTAGAGTGCAGTATGCCTCGTGCTAGTTGCCCGGAACCGTACCGGTGCAACAACTGTTGCTCCCTTACTCTGCATCATACACAACATAGGATGCAATCCATTCATTCCCTTTGCACCAAATTCAGGCTCATCCACGCATGACATCATTACACTTAGCACTTACACACGGGTATGCTGGCCCATAAGCTTCGGCACCAAGAGGCATTAGGGTGGAGCCAAAGGAGTGCACACACGCAACCTATACGACATACGTGGCACCCACATCAGCTGCTCCTGTCTCATCAGCAGCAACTTTAGATGGCCTCCTAGCAAGGATCGGTGATCTGGACAGAGCACTTCGTCAAGTGCATGGTGGAGAACACCAGTCCTATCTCTTTTGGGACCTCTACTATTTTCCACATCTTGGAATTTGAAAAATATAATGGTAGTGGCTGTCCAATATCTCATTTGGAGGCGTATTGCGGAGACCTTGTGCAGCTTCAAAGCGATGAGAGGCTTCTGATCCGCTTGTTCCAGAAAAGTCTGACAGGGTCGGCATTTAAATGGTTCACATCCCTCGACATGGCCTCTATCAAGACTTGGAACGAGCTCGCTTCCTAGATCAAGAATAGACCCTCTGATGACGAGTCTATTGAGATCATTATAAGAGGAGCGCAACTAGCGACTGAGGCACTGCTTAGCATTCAGCCCATCACTACTTTTGCATCACTGATTTGGGCTGGCACTCGCTTAAAGAGTTCGCTGAAAGGTGAGAACTTCCCTACACTCTCTACATTCGCGAAGCAGACCACTTCTTTTGGTGACAACATTGTCAACACTAGCAATGTCGAGAGGGCAATCGTTGCTCTCATCAAGCCTTCTGTGAAGCCTACGGGAGTAGAGAGTCAGCCTGATCTGAACCAATTAGCAGTTGCACCTAGCTCTCCACATACCACATACACACACTCCACCATTGAACCAGTGCATCACGTCACATTGGCTCGACAAGGACAACCTAAGCAGAGGCACGGTCATTGTACCGAAAGTGACTTCACTCCGCTTGGTAGGCCGTTGAGTGCCCTCATCCCTTAGGTTGTGTCGCCTCTGTGACTCTTGGATCTTCGTCCGCAACCAAACCTGTTGAAAAAATCTATATGTATATTTTGATGATAACAAATGACAAGTGATTAAATACAAGTAATCACTTAAGAAAATATGAAACACTCAAGTATTAAATGTGCAAATCATTTATAAAGGTGTAATATTCATTTATTTGCAATCTTGATATAAAAATGGACTGATATGAAAGGAAAGAAAGTGTTTGTAGTTCATATGCAAAACGGCATACCGAATATTTTCAGTATGCCGAATATTTTCGGTATGCCGAATATTTTCGGTATGCCGAATATTTTCAGTATACCGATTCAGGGAATATCAGAACATCAAACGGAGCACCGAATTTCAAAGGAAATTAAAGCTACAAGAAAAACGGTCGACCGATTATTTTCGGTATACCGTTTCAGGAGAAAACGGCAGATCAAGGGCACACTGAAGCTCAAGGACCTAAGGAGCAAAATGGATTTTCGGCAGACCGAAATTCTCTAGCATAAGGTTTTGTCCCGACCGTTGTAGATTTCGGTCGACCGAACATTTTCGGCATACCGAATCTTATGTCAGTAATCAGCAGATTTTCTAATCGTTAGTCACAATTAGGAAATCTTGTAACACTATAAATTAAGGTCCATATGTAGCTCACAATTCACCAATTCCTTCATTGAGCTAGATACTATTAAGTGATTCAAGTGAGTTGTAAAAATTCAATCAAAGCTTTGCTTCAAGCCCTAAGAGCTTCGACATCCATTCAGTCAAGCAAGAGCAAGATCGCAAGTGCTCAAAAGTTCTCTCTTTCAAGCAATCTGAGGTTCTTTGGGAAGGAGAAGGAAATTGTGATACAAGTGTACAAATAAGGTAACTTTTGTAGCTTGTAATATTCTTGTTTTGAATATAAGGGTTAAAGTCTCAAGTG
>JAMKQA010043299.1:0-19696 GCA_024699735.1 Posidonia australis | reverse complement strand
GGCCCTTGGTACACCAGCAATTCAAGGCCACTTTTAACCATTGGTTAAATTGCTATTGATATCTCACTTGTTATTATTTTTGGGAGGGCTGATAGATCCAGTCCTCTGTGTTGATAGCCTTACTTTCATCAACACCAGGACTTCTGATTATTTTTGTTGGCTTCTTGTCACCTGCTGAGTGACAGGGCAATTTTTGTAATATTCACAAGGTCTTTAACATTGACTTACTGCGAATGTAATTTTTGATAATATTAAAAGAAATACAACTACCGATTACCAAAAAAAAAAAACAATTTAATGGCTTGTGATGGTGTTAACAAGTGTCATTTGACTAGAAAAATAACTAAATACTATGTAAATATCATGGCTGATTGCACTATATAAAACTACAAAATGTACAGACCGTAAACTAGTTCTCAAGTCACAATGACAAACACGATTGAAAGCTGTCCAGTGACTGCAAAGTTCAAGCAGTTATAAGTAAAAAATATCATGGCTGATTGCCCTTCCCCAACTTGCATAAAAGTTCTATTTAAAATTTTTTTTAAAAAAGTATAAAAGGTCTGATGAAAAACCCCTTACGTACGTAATCAGAAACAACCTAAAAACAAGAAATAGAATATAGAAAAATCTACATATAAAAAAAAAAAAAAAGGAAAGAAAAGACCAACATGTAAATTTATCTATAAATATTTATATATGTTAATACCGGAGGAAAGATAAAATAAACATTTGACGTATACGTCCATGCATGTCTCTGTGCTCTCTGTCGACAATAAATACAAACTTTAAATCGACAAATCCAAATCAGATACTTCCTCACCGTCACCCACCCCACATTCCCCTGATTGAAAAAAAAAAAAATCACACCTCCGTGCTTCGACCAACCTTCCTGCCGACCTGACCTTCGTGTGAGTCAAAACTCAAGTGTGAATCGCATATTCGTAATTGAGAGCCCCAATTCACCTTTCTGTAATCCGATAATAAAAAGAGAAAAAGGAGAAAAAGAGAAAGGAAAAGAACCTACCTGTTCCTAAGGCGGCGGAACACATTTTCAAATTTTTTTTTTCCAATGGTTTTTATATAAGGAGTCTTGACTGTTGGCGGTAGTCGAAGGTTTTCCCTAATTTTGTCTTTCTCTCCTTCACCTGGAAGAAGGACAGGAGGAATACAAGTGGAAGGGCGAGGGAGGGAGGGAGACGAGTGGTATTGGATTAGTGCATGTTTTTGTTCAAGGTGGCGAAGCGAACTACTGATGCCTTCTCCTCGTCCGGTCACGACTTTGTCGGGCAGTCGTCGTCGTCGTCGCCAGCTGGTGCAGCCGTGAGGGACGAGGAGGAGGAAGGAGGCGATGCGGCCACGACTGCCGGGACGATCGGTTCGGCATCCGATGTTGTTCCTGAGCTGATGTTCTCTGGCTACAGCCGCGCCGGGGAGTTGTCGGCGATGGTCACGGCTCTTACCCATGTTGTGTCTGGCAATACTGCAGCTGCTGGGATGCTCAGCGAGCTGTCGTCGTCTTCTTTTGCTTCTTCTTCTCCTTCTCCCTCGGTTTCGTGGGGCGGTGGCGGTGTGAGGAAGAGAGGAAGGGAGGAGATCACAGCAGAGCAGGGTCTGCGGTATTACCACCCTGGAAGCTTGAGCAACGTCCAGGCGGAGATGCCATCAACTGTCACAGGTCAAATCGCAACTGCCCATGAGTTTTTTTTTTTCTCTTTTTTCGGAGAAACTACCCATGATTTTGTTTTGTTAACTTTTGCCATTTGAGGCTTATTCCACCTCCCAATTGTCTATTAATGAGCAGTATTTTAACAAACATTATCGACGTCAACATCTCCCAGCTTCCGGACAGAACATCACATCATTTTCCATAACGCAGGATGGGCGCTTGTGCGTTCACAACACCAATAGCAGATGTCCTATGGCTTTGATTCTCTATCCAAATTTACTAATGGTTACGGGAAATCGTGTTGTTCACATAAAATAATAGGATATCGTCAGACCAGCTTCCTCACCATCTCATTAATTTCCTTCGTTTTCTTTGATACTTTCAGAAATAATTTGCAGCCAGATCTCTGTTATCCATTCTAGTCATTATATTTAATAGCTTCCGTTGTCTTCCTCTCCAAGGAAACTTCCATCTTTGCTTGTCTTGAAAGTAAGGGAACGTGAACGTCCCTCTAGGTTGAAGCAGGCATGGGATAAACTTCACCTATGACATGGCAAATCCTCTATCATTCTGCATTATTTTATTACTATTATATTATATATTATCATTAAGGACCTTCTCAACAACAATCTGTTGTGCTCGCATTCGCATCCCTACAAAAGCCATTACTCTCCCATTTGATTACTTGCAACTTCTTCCCGTCTCCCTACGATACCTCTCCTCACTCCTATTTTATATTTTAAGCCTCAGCACTGTCAACAACGTCTTATCTAACTTCATCGCCGGTGTCATCAACTATTATTTTATTCTACTGACAATTAAATAATCATCAGGAACAGCATCAGCATCAGCACCGGCAGCAGCAATATCCGAGAGCAGGACCGCCCAATCCCAAGTTCCATCCTCCACCATGGCAGGAGAGCAACCATCACCGTCTTCGTACCAGGAACAGGACCAAGACAGGACAAGGCGCAGATACCGGGGAGTCCGGCAGAGGCCGTGGGGGAAGTGGGCTGCCGAGATCCGAGACCCCCACAAGGCGGCGCGCGTGTGGCTCGGCACTTTCGAGACCGCCGAGGCAGCTGCCCGTGCCTACGACGAGGCGGCTCTACGCTTCCGTGGCAACAGGGCAAAGCTCAATTTCCCGGAGAACGCCCAGTTACGACCACCAGACCCAGTTCCAGCCGCAACCCATTTGCCAATTCCTCACGCTCCTCCGCCGACCATGTTGGCACCTTCGCCATTGGGAATGTTCCAAGGTCCCGACGCTAGTGACTACTTGGAGTACTCGAGGTTGTTGCAGAGCTCTGGTGATAGACAAGCGACGAGCCTTCTTGACCAGTTGTACTCGTCTTCGAGGACGTTGGGCACTGCCATCTCTTCATCTTCTTCTTCTTCTGCCTCGTCTACGTCGTTGCCTGGTGCAGAACAGCAGTTTAGTTATCTCAGGCCACCGGGAAACTATGATAGAGGTGGTGGGCCGTCCGGATTTCCGCCACCAGATTGGTCCAGCTCCGGCGGGCACCCACCGCCTCCCTCCAGCTGATGTTAGATTGGTTTAATTTGTGTTTGATATCATCTGATCATAGATAGTTGTTTTTGCTTTCTTCCTTCTTTTTTCTCTTCATTAATCTTCATTAACTTCTCTTCTCCCTTTGTATTAATTGATTTATTTCACTTCCCTCTTTCTGTTCTGTATTTGGATTTAGAATCCACCCCTTCGGCTTGGGCCTGTCCAAGATGAAATGATTATAATACGAAAATTACAGCACTGGTTGTATTTCCTTTTAATAAGTCCTTATCTGAAGGCAAATTGCAACCATATCTATATCTGATAATGTTTGACCATAATAATGGTTGTCTTTGTCCGCCAGCAATGTGAGATGATGATTTCAATGAAGTCTTCTTGACAATTCATTGAACGTTGACAATGTAATTTATGAACGAAAGAGACACGAGCACGGAACATGCCGTCGTTTACCAGCAAGTATGACAATTGAAACTTTGTTCCTTCAAAAGACATATTTGAAACTGGGAGCTTGGATGGTCTTCTGGAACTCTTATTGTCAAGGTTACAAGTGTCGTGTTGTTGAGAGGACAAACTCTACCTGTTGACCAATTCTCAATTTAGCAGTTGAGGGAAATCCGAAATCTTCATTGTTTAGAATAAAACTCTGCATCGATTTCTTATTTTCAGCACTCCATTCCGCTGTTCCCTGGCGGTGGTATGAAATCAAGCATGTAAAATACTTGCGATGAAGCACGTTTCAATTAAGCAGTACCTTAATATTTCATGAAAGCAGACTAATGGTGGCGTATAATCATAAAACAAATCTGCAGGTCCAACCCTTACGTCCAACGAAATTGTCTGACCACATTAGCACCTTAGGGTACTTAATTTGATGTTAAGCATCTCAACGACTCTCTATCATGCCATGTCTGTTGATTTTTTTTTATTTGACATTGAACCGGTAATCTAATATTGGAATACATTCATCCATAAATTTTATGGAAAGAAAATTTTACACTTGAATTAAAGAAGGATAATCTAAAATTCTGCCAGTCATCTAATATTGATGGATAGAATTTGAACCCTACATTGCAAAATCTACTTGGAATTTTTACTAATTGACATCTTAAGCATTGGTTAGTGACTCTATGAAGTTTGTCACCTCTCGGTGGCATTTGGACCTTCTTCTGTCTTCTTTAGGTCCGTTTGGTAAAATTATTTTTTAAATAATCAATTTTTAGATTTAAGTGTAGAAGTTAACTTTTATCTTAAAATAGTCGTGCTCTTATTTCTGAAAATGTAGGTTTTCTTATTCTAAGAAGTCGATAGATTCTGTCTCGTGAAACTGTTGAAAGTCATGGTTGCTAGAGACCGTTTGTAAAATTGTAGTTTTACTTCAGTCAATCTATACACGGTACATTCCTTCTCTAACAGGACCACTTTCGGTCCAATCGAACAGAGAATAATAGCAAAAGTGTGATTCTCTTCTAGTTCTTTCACTGCAAAAACTAACTTCTTTTGGAGCCCACAGCTTTGCTGAAATTGTGTGCATTGTTCGTACAGCTCCAGTCCCCTGTTTTTTTAAGACACCCGATCTAAAGTGAAGCCATCACAGCAGAAAACAAACATCAATACACTGTGCTCGGGAGAATTATCAAAGCAAAAAGAAAGATTATCAAAAAATACTCTGTATCCCAGAGACAGCTTGCAGCTGGCAGGAGCCCATGTTCACTTCTCTCTCACTCAGAAAACAAAAAAAAGAGAGAAGGAAACAACTTACTTTTAGGAGTCTTCCACCCTTCCTAGAAAGAGTAGGAGTTTGCATTCTCCAACTCGTGACATATGACAATATTTTGTTTACACGGCACGAGCCAGAGGTGCTTACGTCCATTTTCACTGTCCCATGTAAACAACAGCTCATACATGAGCAATAAGGTCATCAGCAGCTTTGGTTCATGCTTCTTCCCCAGTGCCCACCCTTTTTTTTTTTGCGAAAGCTTTCGTTGATGTTATGTTGGCAAGCACGTGTCGGGATTGAAACAAAGCATGCGTATGCTTTCCACAGGTGCCATTCTCGAAGGTTTTAAAGATTACTTAGCATTCCATGCTACGTATGTGATGCGTGTATGGATCACTCCTGCCGCATGTGGTACATTTAAATGAAAATAAACACGAATTGAATGAATTTTGAAATGAAATTTGATTATTTTTGGTATATAATTAAAAACGAAGTAGAATTAACAAATAATTTCTTTCTATTGTTTGATATATAAGAATAGAATCGGAATTAAAATACAAAATCTATATATTAACAAAAATATTCTATTAACATAAAAAAAAAAATTAAAAATTTTGAATAAATAAAATAAAAAGAACAAATTCGTGTTTGTTTATGACATTAGATTACCAAAAGATAGTACTTTCACAATATATCAAAACAAAACGTTAATAAATGCCATCAAAAAACAATCGTTTCGCAGTAAATAAAAAAAATGATATCAAATGTCACCGTTAAGTTCAAGATTCATCTGTTTCATCTACGATAGTGAAAAAAATAATAGTTTTATCATCATCTTGAGTAATAATACTTGCTACTTTGAATTAAGCGCTTGCTTATAGTAACATCTAGAAGTTTCTTTAACACTTCATTTATCTTCTTCTTTGTTTTAAGCACATCGGAGTCTACACTATCGATTTTACTGAATGTTGATATAGATGTTTTTATTTAATTTACAATCACTATTATTGTGTCTTTAATGCTCTGAATCATTGACTTAGGGACCTTTCTTCTCTTCTTTGAAATTTTCTTAATACTAAAACACTCTTTATTTGTAATAAGAGTTTCATTTTCAGTTTATAATGGAGTCTCTTTCACCAATGAACAATCCATATCTTCTGTTGTATCATCATGTCTTTCATTAATATCAATGTCTTCAACCACATCAACTGAAGTTTGGACATCTTTTCCTATTATTCAATCTTTCTCAAAAATAACGCAAAGATTTCAATAATGTGAAAATAGCTTTTCTTTTCCACATGAATACTTACTTGTGGGACTATGATGTATAGAAATATTCGAAAAAATAAGTAAAAAAAATTAGTGCAGAAACAAAATATATAAATTCTTTTATAAAGTAGTCATTACCCGTAAATATGACTTCCAAACGTCAGAAGCCATAATTACAAAAAATTTGTCATAATCCCATATAAAATTTTCAAACCCACTAGTATGGTTATTCATTATTTCATATACTATAATCCAATCCTTCTTCATTGTTTTCATCTTAGGCTCAATGCTTGGTTTAACCTTGCTAAATTCAAGCCATAATATCTCAAGGCACATGACAAGTTAAAATATAAGATAACATTTTTCTTCTCTCTTTTTTTTCGTTTTGTCAAACTTTTATTAATACAAGGCATGATGTACAACATTGCAATTAATAACAACAATAAGAACAAACACTACATACATTGCATGATATACAATAATATGATTAACAATAAGAACAATATAATATACACTTGCAAACAACAACAATGCATGATATACACTATAATATATAAATAAGAACAAACATTGCTTAACATTTAAATAATATTACTCGTTTTTAGATAACTAGCATATATATTTGTATTACTTTGTTATCCCAGATAATTTTGAATTAATTTATGTTTGAATAAAAGGAACTTTTGTTTGTATGTTGTGCTTGTTCTTTTTTGTATCTTTGTCTTAACTTCACTTGAGACTTCATAATAGATTATTAATTCTATTTATGTGAGCTTTGTACTCAACAAAATTTAGTGACTCTTTTCCATTATCGGAAAATGAGATTCAAAAAGGATGAGCTTATAGGTTAGTGAACAATAGGTCTTTAAGTTGTCATTCTTCAGGCGACTTTTTTGATATAATATGTTGTATGATTGTATGTCTTCACTTTATGATGCCCAACATCACAAAATCTTAATGCAAATATTGAACTTTTGCTCTGTCTTGTATACCTCAACAATAAATTATAGTTAAAGGAGAGCATCATATGCTCTTTTTAGTTTATCACAAGATCTAATTGAGAGTTTTTAGTGGATTTTGGCTATTGACACATCTTTATTGGTAAATCATGATTGTTGATGAATTCGCACCTGGGATTGTTTATCATTCATGAAATTTTCTTTATTGTTGCAGGACCTTGTAAGTTTTTTAAATATCCAAGGAAATGAGGAAAGGCAAAGAAAAAAAAGATTAATGAAAACAAAGCAAGTGCCAAACAAGATTAATGAAAAGACTAGTATCGACTTAGCAAAGAAAGATAACATCAAGTAAAAAGAATAGTAACTTGAAAACAGAACTAGTCATGCAACGTTTGGCAACCATTGGAACAAGTTCAATTACTATTCTACTACCAATTACTAATACTGACTTATCATACACTCATTAACTTCCTAAACAAGATCTGGTTACTCTTCTACCTAACTTAATTTTCACTAAATACTATTGACATATAAAATTCCTTTTTAGCTATACCAACAGATCAAAGTGCCAGAGGACAGACTACAAGGAGTAGGAAGGATTTCTTCGAAGAACAAGGCGTAAGGAGGAAGAGAAATAGAGGAAAAAGGCCACGAAAGAGAAAGGTGTCTGGAGAGGAAGGCCATAGAGGAGGTACGCTAAGGAGGAATGGGTTCAAAGAGGAATCCTAAGGAGAGCAAAGGAAAGAATTGAGAAGAGCAGGGATAGGGCGAAGGAGGAGAGGAGGCTGTAGAAATAGTAGGGAAGGCGTTAGGTTTTATTTATTTATTTATTTATTAATTACCATTGAAATGAGAATCGAATTCCTTACATATCAATAAAGAATCAAATTTCTAAGGAAACTGAGAATTTCATTCCCTTATTCTAACCATATTTTTGTATCAAACATAGGATTACCATTTTGTCCCTAATTTTGATTCCATTTCAGTTTATTCTACCTTTTATTTTAGTGTACCAAATGTTACATTAGAAGACAAAAAAAACTTCTACTGCACTCAATTGTGCATACAAAAGACAATTGGCAGAACCGCATGGATTGCAAGGAATCAACGAGTGCTCTTCTTCTTTTCTGGGCCTCATTGGCCCATGAGATTCATGGCTTCTGGGCCATAATTAGACCGAGCCTGAAGACCAACTTTTAGCACAATCAGTTTATGTGAGCTAGTCGGACGTAATTTAGAAATATCGTGGTAGCATGCACATGCAAACACATTGTTTGGAAGTATAGCACAATAAGGCTTTCATCATGTAGATAATTTTTAGCCTATTATTGCCTTTTTTTTACGATTTTTTTAATCCTTACTAGATTAGATGTTTAATTAGGATTTCCAAAATCATGTGAAATTAAAGTTTTTTTTTTGTCTAGAAACAAAATATTATAACATAATACATACGACGAGTGAAGTAAAGAATCGTGTATTTTTTTTAATCAAACCAAGATAAATAAGTAAAAACGTAATTATCGACAGCCACTAGGCCAATACATGGATTTACATGACCTACACCTGTAGTAAGCTCTAACCTCGAAAATTATTTTCCCTACTCATTATGGTACCTTCATAAAATTTCCAAGGAAACATCACCTTCGAAAGAAAGTGTAGAGGTATTCCTTGTGAGTTCTAACATACAATTACACCTATCCTCACCTCAGGACCATGTGCTATACCACGCATACTTGATTAAATGGAATCTTCTCCTACCAATAAAGGACAAGGAAGGTGTGTCTTCAAGTTGAGTTCTTGTTGTTGAAATGTCATTTTCTGATTCTATTACATCAAGAGGGGACCAGCAAGCATGTGCAGTTCCCTTCCAAAGGACGATAAGAGATATTCATGAATGTGATACATATGGTGAGGAAATGACGAGTTCTGATAAAATACGATCGTACGTGTGTTTTCCTAAATAATGTTGAGGGCCCTGTAGTCTGTAGGAGAGGGTTTGGGAGTGCGACATGCACTTATGCACCATGCCTGTTGGAGATTGAGAGAGAGAGAGAGAGCCTTGAAGGACACCAAGGCCATTGTGTTCCTTGTTTCTGCAAATATTCTCCCAATGAAACAGATTGTAACCATCTTCACTGGAACGCTTACTACCTTTCAGAGAAAATTTTTCCTGATGGACTCAATACTCATCTCAGCCTTTTTAGGGAGTGTATAACTTAAAAGTTGGAAGAGCAGAAAGAATAACATTAAGAAGTGTGAAATGGCCCTTGATAGACAGGAACTTGCTCTTACCACCAGCTGAGCCTACCTGCCATCTTTTTAATTATATGATCCCAACAAGAGGCATTAGGGACCTTAAGGTGAAATGGAAGCGCAGGTTAAGTGAAGGGCAGGCTTGAAGAGGCACATCCTAGAATCTACAGGTAACTGGAGAAGTCAGTCGTGTTAAACCTGATATCATTTGAAAACAAACTAAGAATCCTAGAGAGATTGATGACATTCTACTTGGAAGGGTGAAGAAAGATGAGTATCTCATCGACATATTAAATATTGATAATAGTTGGTCCATGTTTCCCAAGAGTGATGTCTTAGATAAGTCTGCTATCTTGAGTAATATTTAGCATTCTATTTAAGACATTGGTGATCATGATAAAAGAGTAAGGTGGCATAAAGTCTCATTGTCTTAAGCCATCAGTAGTCTCAAAATACTCGTGGAGTGATCCATTGATAAGAATGGAAAAACTGGTTGTTGAGATGAACCAAGATATCTAATTGACTCATTTGTCTCCAAATTCCATTTCTAACAAAAGGTCGAGAAAGTTCTTTCTGACATTATCAAATGTTTTCTCCAAGCTAATATTAAAAATCAGTCCTATTTTCCAACTGGAGTGGAAATAATGGAGAGTCTCACAGGCAACATTGTGATGGTCGTTAATGGTCCTTCATTTAATTATAAATACATCCTGAGAATCATCCAGGAAGAAGACGAGAATGGGAGAAAGGTGGATGGCCAACGTATTGGTGACAATCTTGTAGGAGCTATTGAGCGGGCTGATGGGTCGGAAATCCTCAGATGATTCCGTGATTTTTTTTTTTGTTCTTTAAGGTACGAGAGCAATGAAGGTTGAAGATTTTGTTGATGTCTGCAATGTGGTTTAGGCCTCGGGAGTTGAACAGAGGTAGGGAAAAATTCTTAACAAGTGGGATTTAATGATTTTCCAAAATTCTTGGAAGAAAAGAAGAGGAAGAGAGGAATCCATCGAATCTTGGTCCCTTGTACGTGCAAAGAGAGAAAGTAGAGTTGATTTCCCTCACACGGAATTGATATATGCGAAGTTGCCTGTGTATGTACTGCAAACTTGTTAAGCATTCACAACAAACTCAAACACACCATACACTCTTCTTGTGAAATATACAGAGAAACCATGCTCTTCATGAATTAGTTAACTTTTATTCTGCTCAATTTTCACTTACCATTAATGACAAATTCACAGGTGAATAGTTGATATTAATTATTATGTAATATTTAATTGGGAAAATTTTATTATTGCGATGATTCAATAGTTTTGCATGAAAAATATGAAAGAATTGAAAATTTTATAGGAAATTGAAACAAAAAATATTAGGAAATTAGTTTTTTTTTTTGGAAAAATGATAGAAAAGCCAAAAAATAACAAAACATCAAGATTTTAAACCAAAACAAAAAAAACGTAGGAACCAAACAAAATTGGGACGTACGAGCGTCGGAGCATAGCAGAAATGCTCCTTTTTTTTGGGTAAGCAGTAGTTATATTAGTTATAAAACATTAACGACAATATCCACCATCAAGGAAAAGACATGCACTATCATACCGGGAGGGCATTAACAAAACATTACATCATTAGTTTATAAATGCTAATCTGCCTTGAAAGGCAATCAAAAAAATTAACAAAAAGAAATAGCAGAGCAGCCACAATCCCCACTAGTTAGTATTATCCAATCATCTACTTCATTCAGCATTTGGATCAAGAGGTAGGCCTGGATCCACCTAAGAAGGTGACTCAGAGTCAACATGTGCTTAACTCAATGAATTACTATGAAGATCCCAGGTGAACTACATAGATCTGAGAGTTGAGAATATACCTAAGCCTACTGCACTCTGTCGAGACATATCATGGTTTAACCAAAAAGAAAGTAGTACCAGAATATGAGAAAAAAATTGAGTTAATATCTCAATTATTGTTACGAAAAATAACGTCATTACAAACCCAAATTGCAAGAAGTAAGGTATTCCAACCCAAATTCCAAACCTAAAACACTAAATACCTCTTCAAAGAAAATACCTAGTCTACAGTAATACTAGATAAAAATAGAATTAGCATCACACAAGAGAAATTTCGATATTAATTTAGAAATTGTACAATGAAATTAAACATGCATAACAGATTTCTTATGAAAATTACAAATACCACAATAGAGTGGCCCTTACCAACCTTTTTTGAGCTGATTAGCCCTAGATAGAATCTTATTCTTAGTTTCAAACTAAGTAAAAATCTTCACTTTTAGTGGAGTAGCACATTTTAAAATAGTGGCCGTAAATGGTGAACATAATCCCTTGTCATTAAGAATATCATAACAACTCCTAACAGAAAAGATATTTGATCTGGATAAAGACCAAGAGATAGAATTAACAAATGGAGTTAAATTGATAGAGTTGATGATGGTGACAAGTTGCAGTACTTGGCAATGTTGTATAAATTCGGAAACATCGATTTAAGTGGCGACTTATCAAACCACCTGTTTTTCTAAAATAGATTGGACTGGTTGTTATGAATTGTGAAGGAACTAAAATTATCGATGATCAAGAAGCATGATTTTAACTCTTTCCATAAAGGAGAAATATGACTAGAAAAGTTGTTCAGTATGGCATCAAGAGAATTATTCCTGAAATATCTACTTTCGATCAGACGACACCATTTTATATTTTCCTTTTGTGACAAAATGTTCCATAGAAGTTTACATTAGGAGCTAAATTAAAATTCCTAATATTAATTATCCATAATCTATCTTGTTGTTTTTTGTTGCAAATGTTTTACCATCTAGCAAGATAATATCCTCTGCAAACGGAAAAGTTAGCATTTCATAGGAATCATTTACAGATTTTGTCAATCTCCTCCTTGACTCTAACCAGTAAGTGAAAGATACATAGGTAGTTAAGTAAGAATTGCTAAAAGTACTAAATTGATGAGAGTAAGTCATCCCCCTAGAGACAAGAAGAGTCAAGATGGACGTGTAATTTATCCCAAACCATCGTCTAGTCATTAAAAGATGTTTTTTTTTAAATTAAGTGGTAACCCTAGATAATTTATGAGTTGAAAAGCTTGACTACATTCCATAATAGAGCTTAGTCTTTCAGTTTAGGAGAAGGGGATCTCTATACCAGTAAGAGATGATTTGTAGAAATTAATTTTTAATTCTAAGACAACTTGAAAGCAACATATAATTCTTATTAAATTTATTAGATGTTCCTCAAATAACTCAAGAAAAAGAAGGGTATCGTCTACATAATGAATATTAAGAACCTGCAGACCATTGTAGAGAAAGTTAATCCCTTTGATTAAATTATTATCATAGCAAGACAAAGCATCATTTTAAGAATGTAAATGACTAAATTGAGTAATAGGGGAGGCAGATGATTCCTTTGTCTATGCCCATTAGTAGATCAAAATATCTTTTTGAATAGTCATTAACTAACACAGAGAACTTTACAGTGGATATACACATTTTGATCTAAAAAATCCATTTAAAATCAAAACCAAAGCCAGTAAAAGTATTAATTAAGAACTCTCTGATGTAGTAGAGGGTGGTGACGAGTTAGAGAAGGCAGGGGAAGGAGAGAGAGATCGAAATCCACCGAAGTTGGAGTCGGGAAACATAAGAGATAGGCATGGGAGGAAGAAAGAGAAGTAAAGAAGGAGCCAAATAAGGATTGTCTCTTTGGAAAATTCGATGCGTCCACCATCATGACACTTGTAATTTAAAGACAAGGAAATACAACTACCAACTAAATAAGGAAATGCTAATAAAAGAAAGATTTTAAAAGTGCTGCTAGCTCCTCATCAATACTGCTGAAACGACGTCTTAAATTACGTCTTCGTTAATTATATCCTACATCAGTCAGCCCTTCTTCTGGAAAGTTCGCCCCCAAGTTTCTTCATCACATGGGTGATACGGGAATAAGTCCGCGACGTTGAAAGTCGAGGAGATGGAAAGTGAGGATGGAATGTCTACGGTATAGGCATTGTCATTAATTCTGCTAATGATGCGGCACTAACCGAATTTCTTATTCTTACGCTTATTGTATGTGCCCACCGGAAAACGTTCTTTCCATAAGAACACCATAACAAGGTCTCCTAGTTGAAAGATTTTATGACGCTAGTGAAGGTCAACGGTCGTCTTGTATTTAGCATAATTAGCTTGGTCGCTGTTGTTTTGAACTTCTTGATGGAGATCACATATGTCTGCTAGCAATCGTTCAACATCCGTGGTTGGTGACGGGATCGACGCTAAGTCCACAACATGTTTTGGAAGTCTCCCATAAACAATGACAAAGGGGGCTTTCCCCGTAGTGTTGTTTGGCATGCAGTTGTACGCGAATTTCACTTGTGCTAACGCGTGGTCCCATGGTTTTGGACGTCCTTCGACGATGGTGCGTAGCATGTTGCCTAGTGTTCGGTTAACCACCTCGGTTTGGCCGTCAGATTGAGGGTGACACGTTGAGCTGAAGTTGAGGGCGGTGTCAAGTCGCTTCCATAAAGATTTCCAAAAGTGGGAGAGGAACTTGGAGTCCCGATCCGAGGTGATAGTTTGAGGGAGTCCATGTATACAAACCACCTTCTTGAAGAAGAGGTTTGTGACATGGTTGGCATCCACTATTTTCTTGCAATGAACAAAGTGCGCCATCTTTGAAAAGCGATCCACAATCACGTAGATTGAAAACAAACCTGTTCGTGTTCTTGGAAGACCAAGCACAAAGTCCATGGAAATGTCAGTCCATGGTGCTTCTGGTGTAGGTAATGGCATGTATAGGCCGGTGTTCTGTGCCCGTCCCTTTGCTTCTTGGCAACACTGGACTAGTCGGGCAGTGTCCCCTTTGAGTTGCAGCCAGAAATAACGTTCTTCTAGGAGGGAGATTGTCTTGTCTCAACCAACATGGCCAGCCATTCCTCCTCCATGGATTTCTCAGATAAGTTGTTCACGCAGCGAGCTTTGTGGAATGCAGAGTTTGGTCCCTTGAAACAGGAAGCCATCCTTAAATAACATTCCTGGAATGGCATGATTCGTTGAGCACTTTTCCCAGATGTTGCCAAAATCTGGGTCGCCAACATACAACTCCTTCAAGCATTCAATCCCAATGACTTCATGTCGTAACATGATCAGCAACGTGGCTCGTTGACTGAGGGCATCGACGATTTGGTTTTGAGCTCCTGTCTTGCATTTAATAGTGAATACAAAGCGTTGGAGAAATGCGATCCAACAGCCATGCATGCAGTTGGCATTGGTGGCGGTGTTGATGTTCTTCATGGCTTGATGGTCTATTTGTAACACAAATTCACGTTGAATAAGGTAATGTTCTCAGGTTTTAAGAGCGCAAACCATGGTATAGAGCTCCAGTTCGTAGGTCATCCATTGGTGGCGTGATTCTCCCAGTATTTCACTAAAGAATGCCGTTGGATGGCCTTCCTACATGAGGATGACACCAATGCCCACCTGAGATGCATCACAATCTACTTCAAATACTTTGTTGAAGTTGGGAAGCGCCAACACCAGGGCTGCTACAAGTCGTTCTTTGAGGTGCCTAATGCTCTGTTCGATGCCATCATCCTAATGAAAATAGCCCTTCTTGAGATCATTGGTGAGCAGGGCTTCTGACGTCGCTGATGATGGAAGGACAGGGCCATTCCACAAGAGTCTTGATTTTATTGTTGTCCACATGTAGACCTTTGTTGCTGATTACATACCCCAAGAAGAGTACGCTAGTTGTCATGAACCTGCATTTTTTTGGCATTAAGAAGTAGATGGTGTTTGCTCAAAGTGGAAAGGACCTTGCGGAGGTGAAGCAGGTGATCTTCTTTATTGGTACTATATATTAAGATGTCGTCAAAGTAGACGACGACAAACTTGTCAAGGAATGGTTTGAGTACTTGTGTCATCAACCGCATGAACGTGCTAGGGGCGTTTGATAAGCCAAATGGCATGACGAGCCATTCAAATCAACCTTCCGTCGTCTTAAATGTTGTCTTCCATTCATCGCCTTCTCGAATACGAATCTGGTGATAACCACAGCATAAATCGAGCTTGGAGAAGAGTTGCGCTCCTGCAAGCACGTTCAACATGTCTTCAAGTCGAGGAATAGGGAACCTATACTTGAAGGTGATCCGGTTGATGGCGCGACTGTCCACGCACATCCACCACTCGCCGTTTTTCTTTGGAACAAGTAGCGCAAGAACGACGTAGGGACTCAAGCTAGGTCGCACGAGCCCTTGCTGAATAAATCGTTCGACTTGCGTTAGGAGGATAGTTGCCTCCCTTGGACTCATCCAGTAGTGCGGTAGGTTTGGGAGTTGAGCACCAGGAATCAAATCTATGTGATGTTGCACCTCTTTAAAACGTGGGAGGCCCTGTGGAGCTTCAGCCAGCATTATTACTTAGAATTCTTCTAAGAGTTGGCGTACCTGTTGTAGACACCCAGATTTTGAGGTGACTCATTGATAAGGTTTCAGTTGTTGCTTTGGATGTGACTGATCCTTGAACCAACCCCAAACCCGTAGCAAGCCCGTAGCCCAATTAGAAAACCAGACAAGTAGGGGAGAGCACTTAGCTAGCACACCTACCTAGCACACTTAGCTAGCACACCTACCCAACACACTTTCCTAGCACACCTAGCTAGCGCACCTTCCTAGCACACATAGGTGGCGCACATAGCAGGCGCACATCCTAGACGCACACCACTTCGCAAGCTGTAGGCTGCTGGCTTTCCACCTCCCATAGCTGTTACCTCTAGCAACGAATATGCCATGGAATCTTCCAGGCTTTTCGTCTGTGAGGCTCTCCCTCTTCCCATGAGTTACCCATGAGAAAATCCTATATAAGGACACCCATGGGCAACCATAGAGGGAGGTTAGAAATCCTGAATTCAGCCATTTTCTACTTTGAGCCAGCATCCTGCACGAGTTTCTCCTCCTTTCCAGCAGCTTATTTTCGTTCTCTGGAGCACTCCCTCGCGTCCAAAAGCCTCCTTGGTCCTTCCAAAGCAACAAGGATCTCTTTATTTCTGATATTTCAAGAAGGAACATCTCGAGCGGTAGGTTTTCTACCTCCTCTTTATCCTTTGAATATCATTTCAAAAACATGATAAAGCATGCTTAAAACCTTACATGTGATCTGATTTATTCCATGTTTTCGTAAAGATTTTGATAAACGTGCTTACTCTCCATGCGAAAATAATCTTCATGCTAATCTACACATTGGTTTCTAGTGTAAAATCTACATGAGTTATCTCCTTTTATCATTTTCTTGCACATAGCATTTTGCCATGCATTTATATATTCTCGCACATAGAAGCATGCTTTTGATCATCATTTACATATGTTCTGATTATCATATCCAAATCATGTTTATTCTTAGGTTTTGCATGTTTTCATACATGAACCCATCAACTTATCTTGACTTCGAATGCATGATTTACATGATGTTCCTTGGTTCTATGCATCCCCATTGGGTTTTCAGCTTTTTTAATAACGGCATGAACCCATCAACATTAGCATGAATCCCCCTATATCTCTGCTAGGGCGGATTCTGGATCAGATTGCAGTCTGATCCAGACTCCCTGGGGCGCACCACTTAGGCGCACCTGTCCCGCGCACCGTTCTGGCGCACCCAGCAAGCACGCCAGACTGGTCAAAGAACAGAACACTCGCATTACATCATTGTTTGCATGATTTTATCGAAGGATTTAAGCTGGTTTCTTCCATGGCTGACTCTCTGATATTTTAAGATCTCATTTGTATATTTTCAGCATTGATCAGATTGTTTTTTTAATTGTTTTTTCCATTTTGATATTCAGCCCTTGCTAGAATCCGGTAGGCTGGTTGCACTTTACTCCTACGTGGACAGCCTCGTGCATCAGCCCATGATCCAGTAGCATGGCTGAATCATGCATCCCTCAATTAGTATAAATTAGGTGGGGCCTTGTGTGAGGCTACTGGCCTTTGAGCATGAGGTCCATAGATATTGCATATTGCATTGCTTTCATTCTAAAGGCATGATTTCTGAGCTTTACAAAATGATTTTATACTGCATACCTCTTTAGAATGCGTTCCCTGATGTTTTGATCTTGCATAGTTTTCTGTTTTTCCCCTCAGCATATCTTACTGGCCCACTTAGACGCACATAGATGGCGCACTAGACTGGAGCACCAGTCTGGCGCACCAAACAAGCACAGTGGCATGTTTTCAGTAGTACACAGCATGTTTTTCATATGTTTTTGCTTACTTTCTTGACCCGATTTGCTTCTGGGTTTTCCTTTGGTTTTCTTCCTTGATGCATTAGGAAGGTGCCGATATGTTTTCTGCAGTTTCCCATGCATTTTAGATCGCATTTAGGCATATAGTAAGCAAGGATGAAAATTCGCTCGAGATATTAGATCTTTGATCTATATTGTGCAATATTATTGCATCAACACTTGATCCGGCATACGAGCGATATTTCTGAGCATTAGGACACACCCCTACACATCATGCACCTATATCTTAGACACCACACACATTTGCATGGCATGGCATATCGCCCTTGGGCGTACAACAAAAGGCTGCAAAGCCGACATTCCATAAGCAAAAGAGAAATCAATAGAAGACCGATTTATCGGACGTACGAGGGTGCCTAACACCTTCCTCATACGTAACAGGAATCTTTACCCGCATTTCTGGTTCACGCAGCCCCTTTTTTATTTGTTTTGCATGATTTTTCATGTTTTATATGATTTTCCTCGTCTTCCATTTGAATAGACTAGGTGGCGACTCCTGCATTTTTACATTATTTTATTTGCCGTGGCTTTGTCGACTTTGGCACACATATTATTTGTTGCCGCCTCCGACGGCATGGTTACACCTGTGGAGGTACTGCGTCCTCAGATGTTTCAAAGTGGTTGGACGCTACCAACGCGTAAGCCTCCGGAGCTTCTTTAATTTCTTTAGTGAAAGTGGTGTGGTCCACCACGAAGAAACTCTTCCTAACGTGCTCATCAAACGTCTAGTCCGTCGATGAGGACAGTGGCATCAAACGAACTAGTGTTTTTCCTACTCGCAATTCATACTGGTTGCTACGTCCTCTGTGGGTGGCATCAACATCATGTTGCCACGGTTGACCCAAGAGAATATGGGATGCGTCCATGTCGACAACGTCATAGAATATCTCGTCTGAATACCGAGGGCTAATTGATAAAGGAACCTTGCAAACCTCCGTGATTTTCACTGTGCTGTCTTTGTGTATCCACCCGATGTGGTAAGGGTGGGGGTGAGCTTGACTGGGCAACCCAAGTTTGGACACTACTTTATGTGAAATGAGATTATCCGTACTTCCACTGTCTATGACGACATCGCACACCTTTTCGGAGATTGTACAACAAGTGCGAAAGATGGTATGACGTTGAGGGTGCTCGTGGGCTTCGGGAGTGAGTAGTATTCGTCGGGTGACACATGATAGGTGTTTCCCCTTCATCCACATATAGTTCTTCTTCATCATCACTTGGCGGGGTTGCATCCTCAACGTCGTTGTACTCAGACGGAGTGTCGTTGACCGTTTTCGCCTCTATGTGTGCCTCCCCCCTTTTTGGGCATTGGTTGGACTTGTAGCGGGGCTGGTTACAACAATAGCATTTCACTGGTGTGGGGCGGTTGTATGGGTGGATTGCGTCGACGTTGATGACAAGCTACCCTCCTGGTTTGGTGGTGTCACGCCCCTAATTTTCCACAATAATTTAAACAAATTAAATTACGGGAAAACTAAAGCTAAACAGTAAAATATTTAACCACCAGGAACCTGAGTGTACGGCTAGCAGACTCCAAACTATATGCACTACGCTAAACCAATCGCATGCCTGCACCTGCGAACAAAACCACAAGGAAAACGCATGAGTGACCAAAGTCACCCAGTACGCAACCTACGAAAACCACGGAAAACAAAACCATAATCAATTTTCCTTTTAAATTCCTTTCGCAAACCATTTCCTCAAAGCCTCAGAAAACAGGCCCACACTGGCCAAAACCACAATCCAGGACCCCACAAGCCCAAAACCACAAACAACGGCCCTCAATGGCCAAAACCACACACAGTGAGTCGTGAAGCCCGGCGCTAGGCAACCAAACCCTGGCTATACGTAGTCCACTAAGGAGCGACCCTAGTGTTCTGCACTGCCACGGTGAGCCACCCTGTGCAGGAGCCTACCACCGTCCCGCGATTCCCCTCTCACAGGAGAACCCTCAGAAGCCAACCCCTCCATGGGAAGGTTGTC
>JAMKQA010043298.1:0-28336 GCA_024699735.1 Posidonia australis | reverse complement strand
GGGGTAATTTATAGGATAAAAATAGTGATTTTAAAAAAAAATTAAGAAAAATGGTTGTTGCTATGGCAACGACTGGAATTTGCCTCTTTTTTTATTTTCCAGGCCCTGTTATTATTATTATTTTTCAAATGGGCCGGGCTCAACCTGGCTTTCTTGTGTTTTTTTTTTATTTTTTTCAAACGAGTCGAGCCAGGCAGCCCAACCCTGTTATAATTCTTTTTGTTTTTTTTACTGTTAGCAGGTCGGCCCGACCCGGCCTAGGGTGTTTTTATAGGCCAAAATGGGCTTATTTAACCGGCCTTGGCGGGCCTGACCGTTAGGCCCAGCACGGCCCACGACGGGCCTGGCCTGGTCCGGCCCACATTTTTTTTTTCAGGCCAGTGCTGGACTGGGCCCGGGCTGGGTTGGGCGGCCCACGGTTGGCCTGGCTCGATTTCCATGTCTAGATACCATGTTAGTCATATCCTAGATCAACGGTGACTGGAAAACCAAAGATCCAAAGCTCGTGACATATCATGAATATCTCCTACAGCTCGTCAAGGAGTTCAAAGAAGTACACTTTTCCTTCATTGAGTAGAGCTAAAAATTCCTATGCAGATGCACTAGCAACCCTTGCCTCCTGGCTATCAATACCTGAGGAGTGCACAATTGATGTATTGGTCACCCGAGCAGAGCAGCCCATACATCGCATGAGCATAGAGGAAGCGGACTCATCAGCAGAGCTTCCATGGTATCATGACATTAAAACCTTCCTAGAATCAGGTGATCTCCCAACCGACACATCGGCAGCAGTTAAGAAGACCATGATGCACCTGACATCAAGATACGTGTTAGGCGGAGGGCATTTGTACAAAAGATCATATAACCAGATGCTTTTGTGATGTGTCGACAAGAAGGAGGCTGATACCTTGATGCTTCAAATCCTTGCTGGGACATGTGGCCCTAACATGAATGGAATATTGTTAGCCAAGAAGATCATGTTACAGGGCTACTTTTGGTCAACCATGGAAGCAGATTGTTGTTGATTCGTGTGCAAGTGCCACAACTGCCAAATTCACGGGAACTTCATACATGCTCCCCCTCAGCATGTCTTCACTGTGGCCTTTCTCTACTTAGGGAATAGATGTTATCGGTGCCATCCACCCAACATCATCCAACGGCCACAGCTACATTCTGGTTGCCATAGATTACTTTACCAAATGGGTGGAAGCAGCCTCTTACAAGACTGTCACAGCTATAGCCATAGAAAGTTTCATCAAGAATAACATCATAGCTCAGTACAAGGTGCCACACTCCATTATCTCAAACAACGGCAAGAATTTCATAGCTCAGAGGTTGGAGGATTATTTACAGAGCCTCAAGATCAAACATCACAAATCCTCCCTATACTTCCCACAAATGAACGGTGTCGTGGAGTCAGCAAACAAGAACCTGATCAAGATCTTAAAGAAAAGCACCAAGATGCACAAGTATTGGCATGGAAAGCTTCCATATGCACTATGGGCCTACAGAACTTCAGTCCGAACATCAATGGGAGCGACACCTTACTCATTTGTATACGGTATGGAAGTGATCCTACCAGTTGAAGTAGAGGTCCCATCACTCAGAATCTTGAGAGAGGTTGAACTAGAAGAATTAGAATGGGTTGAGGATAGATGCATCTAGCTGAATCTTATTGACGAGTGCAGACTACAAGCCATGCACAATGCCTGTTGTTACCAAGGAAGAATAGCAAGATCATATCAGAAAAGAGTCCGACCTAGGAGCTTCACACCAGGTGATCTGGTTTAGCAGGCCATACATCTCCCTGACGGTTGAGGCAAATTCCGACCTAACTGGCATGGTTCCAATATCATCAAGAAAGTCTATTCGGGAGGTGTGACAATCCTCGAAGACATGGACAATGTCAAGCTATTTGAGTTAGTTAACGCATGTTATCTAAAGAAGTATTGCCAATGAGCGGAAGGTGTGTATCCTCTCCTTGCGAAGTATCCTTTCGCACAACATACATCATCCACTGCTTCATCATGCATAGTTCTAAAATAAAAAGGCAATCCATGCGCATCTAATCCACAACATTTGCTCTTTTTGCTTTTATGCACATCAGCTACTTAAGCATATCAACAACTGCATGCATCTATCGAAGCCTAATCTACTGAATCACCCATTCTGAAGAGCCACCCACAACATAGAAGTTTGGGTAGTGTCTTGTGAATCGAGGTCTTCTCTCCTTCTTATAGTAGGCATTATTAGCATTCCAAATCTTGAGAGTGATACAACATGACACTATCATTCCTGCATGCATTATTGTTTGTCCACTTTGCAAGGTCTCGTTGGATTCTAAACTTGGAGCATGTCAGCTGCTCTTTGGCCAAAAATCTAGCAGAGGATGCCATACCCCTAGGGCATGTTAGCTGCCTTTATGGTAATAACCTTCCACATCAACCTAGGGCATGTCATTTTCCCTCTTGGTTGACCCTTTTTGGGACAATATCTTCGTACCGAACATGTTGTCTACTCCATAGCTTGAGCCCAAGAACAAGGATAACAGCAGCCATATCCTGCTGAGATCATGCAAAGTCAGAATAACATTACTCCCCTAGTCAGCAAGCGAGAACACAGTGCCAGTGCCAAAGAAGAACTCCCCAGAGGTCAATCAGTAACACAATAGTGAGCTTGGAGAATTGTCAGAAATCATTCAGTAAGTCCACCTTATTCAAGGAAGAAACAATGCCCTCGTGAAACGTTTATCCAGCTAGACCCCACATATCAGTGTAGAATTTGAGCAACGGTATTCGGATCAACCATCATCATCCTATAGCATTGATAGTGTTGAGTAGATGAGCAAAACAGTGACATAATGAAGCAGGCAAGCTATAGACAAGACAAACCTCTTCGCTAGCAAGCAAGTTGCAGATAGCCTTTATCCTTCGTCTCGTGACTCCCTTAAGTCTAGATGAGATCTAAGCCATTGATTCCTTGTATCTTAGGACCAGCTTCTATCCTTTTGTTTCGTGACTCCTCTAGGTCTGAAGGAGATCCGAGTCACTAGATCCTTGAATCCTAGGACCAGCCCCTATCGTTTTTTGTCTCGTGACTCCTCCAAGTTTGGAGGAGATCCGAACTGCTAGTTCCTTGAATCCTAGGACTACCCTTTATCCTTTTGTGTCGTGACTCCTCCAAGTCTGGAGGAGATTCAAGTTGCTAGTTCCTTGTATTCAAGGACCAACCTTTATCCCTTTTTCTCGTGGCTCCTTTAAGTTCGAAGGAGATCCGAGCCGCTTGTTCCTTGTAACCTAGGACTAGCCTTTATACTTTTTACTCGTGACTCCTCTAAATCTGGAAGAGATTCGAGCCGCTGGTTCCTTATATCCAAGGACCAGCTCTTATCCGTTGCCTCATGACTACTCTAAGTCTAGAAGAGATCTGAGACGCTAGTTCCTTGTATCCTAAGACTAGCCTCTATTCTTTTGTCTCGTGACTCCTCTAAGTCCAGAGGAGATTTGAGTGGTTGGTTCCTTCTATCCGAGGACCAACCTTTATCCTTTTTTCTCGTGACTCCTTTAAGTCTGGAGGAGATCTGAGTTGATAGTTCCTTGTATCTGAGGACTAGCCTTTATCCTTTTTTCTCATGACTCCTCTAAGTCTAGAGGAGATTCGAGTTGCTCGCTCCTTGTATCCTAGGACCAGCCTTTATCCTTCTATCTCATGACTCCTCTATGTCAGGAGGAAATCCGAGCTGTTGGTTCCGTATATCCTAGAACTAGCTCTTATCCTTTGCCTCGTGACTCCTCTAAGTCCAAAGGAGATCTGAACCTTTGGTTCCTTGTATCTTAGGACTAGCCTCTATCCTTTTGTCTCATGACTCCACTAGGTCCGGAGGAGAGTCGCTAGATCCTTGAATCCTAGGACCAGCCTATATCCTTTTGTCTTGTGACTCCTTTAAGTCTAGAGGAGATCCGAGCCATTGGTTCCATGTATCCTAGGACCAACATTTATCCTCTTATCTCGTGACTGCTCTAAGTCCGGAGGAGATCCGAGCCATTGGTTCCTCGTATCCTTGGACAAGCCTCTATCCTTTTGTCTCATGAATCCTCTCAGTCTAGAGGAGATTTGAGTTGTTGAATCCTTGAATTCTAAGACCAGCCTTTATCCTTTTGTCTCGCGACTCCTCTAAGTCCGGAGAAGATCCGAGACATTGGTTCCTTGAATCCTAGGACCTGCCTTCGTCCTTTGTCTCGTGACTACTGTAAGTCTGGAGGAGATCCAAGACGTTGGTTCCTTGAATCCTAGGACCAGCCTTCATCCTTTGTCTCGTGACTCCTCTAAGTCCAAAGGAGATCTGAGCTACTAGTTCCTTGAATCATAGGACCAGTCCTTTTTCCTTTTGTCTCGTGACTCCTCTAAGTCCAGAGGAAGTCCGAGCTGTTGTCTTCTTACATTTGAGGACCAAACCTCATTTCATGGGCTGATAGCCCTAGCTATCATGCCCTAACTATCCAGCGACGAATCCATCAATTCATCACCAGGTAGGTAACCTTGCCTACTCAGGCAGCGAGCACGTTAACCTTATCTGGCAGTCTCTTTCGCACGGGTTCGGAGTTGCCACTGATCTATCACCTAGCATTTCATAGCAATTTATGACGAGAGTGGGGGCTATAATCATCAATTCCAACCTCTGCCACGATTCTGTAGAGTTAGCAAAATACTTTCTATATCTTGCATATAACTTTAGAACAATCATTCTAGCAGTGAAAACATTGTCATCAAGCTAGGCAGTATTTCTTTCAAAGTTGAATGGTACATTTGACTCCTTAAGTACCCAATGTCGGCTCTGTCACCAAACAATCCCAACCATCGGGGTTGAGGGCTATTTCTCAAAAATTTGGCACTTAGTCTTGACTAGTTAGTAACCAGGATCCCTTGCTAAGGCTTGACACTCGAGTTAGTCCATTTGACAGCACATTGTTCATTTTACTCAGTTCTCAATGTCGGCATTCAACTTTAGCGTTGGGCTGGTCTTTCTGACTATTAATCCACTTATGCTGCACTTTTCTGTCTGCATTAAACCTTATGAAATATTGTTTTATGGAACAAAGTTCTTTGTCATTTTAAATATTTTGAGAATGTTCTACAGACCTGAATCAAGAGAAGGCGAAGCTCCCTTATTGATCATGGGTTTTCCCACGATGGTCATACCGATGTGTTGCTTAGATACTCTCTGGTCGTGGATTGAGAAATTAATAGATAGTGATCGCGACAAGCTATGGACTTGGGGCATCTCCTTAAAATTCTTCGATATTGCAAATGTGGAGGTCTCCTGATACTTTTTGTGAGTAGCTGTCCGATTCTGGAAGCCTACAAACCATGTATTCTGCTTCGGAAGAATTGACTTGACTCCTACTTTGTAAGAGATTCGTCAAGTGTGCTGTCAGTCGACGTTTCTAGGGCCCACTATGTTTATGCGACGCGAGGAATACCCTTCGGCCATGAGTGAACTGACCAGCATGTCAACCGGCGATTGTGGTTGTCGACTTATCTGTACTGATGGATAATATTCGATGCTACAACTGACCTACTTTGACAAGGTCGTCGAACTACACACCTCCTTAGGCGATGAGTTGTGGCTGAAAGGTTTTGTCGTCCGCTTCTTAGGTGAGCTGGTTTTTAGCCATGACCAGACAGTTGTGAACAGTGAGATTGCAGAGATTGCTTTGGTAGTGATAACCCATCAGATAAACTTGGCCCCAGTTATCCCGGTAGAGACTTATCGAGCCTTAGATCGGTCATTGCGACGATACTAACATTTTTATGGTTGTAGAGCTTTTGTACAAGTGTGGTTGGCTACTCATCTAGGTGTAGGGGTCTTATGCCCTCAATGGCTGGTCTTTGAATCTTATTGCCAAAGTGGTCATGCTCGCACACT
Organism: Posidonia australis; assembly: GCA_024699735.1. Taxonomy (NCBI): domain Eukaryota; kingdom Viridiplantae; phylum Streptophyta; class Magnoliopsida; order Alismatales; family Posidoniaceae; genus Posidonia; species Posidonia australis. The sequence goes on along the minus strand of JAMKQA010043298.1, from coordinate 22,410 downwards.
CACCTCTGTTCGCAATGAGTATGAGCGACTGGAGAGTTTGACAGAAGAGAAGGTGACATGGTGCATCATTCCTTCGGCCACTCATAACTTTGAGGCTTTCTACAATACTGCTGACATGCAATTTATCATCCTCCCAGGGCTGACTAGTGGTGTTGAATATCATCCAATTCATGTGATGCGATAGATTGGCTACCAATAAGATTCCTTTGCTTAGAGATTGATGCTAGCTCGTTTCCAAGAGTACCCTCTAAGCTCTTATGTTATGACTAAGGAACTATCATGCCTGCTTAATGGCTCCATCCAATCAAACGATCTCATAGTCATAGAAGGGAAGGGTTGTTTAGCTAATTATGAAGCCGAAGTTGAAGAAACCAGGCCGATCTGTGGAGCTGCTCTGAGCCATACCCTGTTTCCCAAAGCTTGGGGCTCTAAAAGATCTAGAAATGACACAGACTCTTGATATTCATGTTATGCTACTTGATTCATCGCATGTTGAAATAGTGTAATCACTTCATTGTATTCGGTTACTACAATAAGTACATTGGAATGCTTTTGCCAGTTTGTTTGGATGCTTGTGATTGATATGAAGTCGCCATTGCAACAACACGTGCTCAACTAGTCCAAACTATTACCCTCTTGTACATGTTGACTTGGCGTTGGGGCCTACCCGGCTAACAGTCGAGAATATTGTTTTAATGCCTAGGCCTGGACAAATGAAGCCGTCATAGACTTCTGTACCAGGTAGGGAAAAATCCAATCTATTTTGTCGGACTTGCTCTAGTCGAACAAGTCTTACTTCCATCTTCTTCTAGGCCTAGGGCGAGGTCTAGATTTTCCCATCCCAGATTCGCTCCGAATGGACGAATCTCGGTGCCATCTACTTTGTTGGACTTGCTCTAGTTGAACAGCTCTTATTTCCATCCTCTTCTAGGCCTCGGGCGAGGTCAAGATGATCCCATCCTAGATTCACTCCAGACAGACGAATCTTGGTGCCACCTCTTTGTTAAATTCCCCACTTGCACTATTTTCCCCACCTTCCGGGTTGATACCCCAAACTATCCGGTTGACAACCATCAAATTGTCCAGAGCAGGCTGACACCTCAAACTATCATGTTGACAACCGTCACACTATCCAGAGCGGGCTGATACCCCAAACTATCTGGTTGACAACTATCACATTGTCTAGAGCGGGCTGATACTCCAAACTATCCAATTGACAACCGTCACATTGTCTGGAGCAGGCTGATACCTCAAACTATCTGATTGACAACCGTCACATTGTCTGGAGCGGGCTGGTACCCCAAACTATCTGGTTCACAACTGTCACATTGTCTTGAGCGGGTTGATACCCCAAACTATCCGATTGACAACTATCGCATTGTCCAGAGCAGGCTGATACCCCAAACTATTCGGTTGACATCCTTCATCAGTCTACCCTCGGTCGGCAAGTCCGATATCTTGCCATGTTTCCATTCGAGCTGAAGGCCCTGTTAATCTAGCAAGTTTCCCCTGTCGTGCGACAAGCCTGATAGTCTTGTCCGAGCATCCCTTGGCATGAGTCAAAAAGTCCGTCGTGCTCCCCTTCATGGGCTGGTGGGCTACCCACTCGTCGTTAGCATTGTCGTCATGCAACAGTTGCATCTTGCACATCATGCATCACCAGGCATCAAGGTCAATCCTTGCATCAGCATCATGCACGAGCCACGAGTAGTGACTTTCGATGCATCCACCAAAAAAGTGGTTCATGGCGCCACAAGTATCACTCTCCCATAGACTCAAGTAGGGTGTCTTGTCAACCTTGAGCATCGGTCACTGTTTCCTTGACCTCGCTTAGGGAGGGCTATCTGTAGACACCACAATTTTGCAATCACTTAGCAGCAAACTCCCCTAGAAAGATGCTCTGGTTGAGTCCACCAAATCCAAAACCCTAACTCCACCTAAACCATGACTCCACCAAAACCCTAACTCCATCAAAAACCCTAACTCCACCAAAACCCTAACTCCACCTAAACCCATTCAAGCCCATGTAAGCCCATTTAGGCCCACACAAACCCATTCTGACCTAATCTAAGCCAATCAAAGCAAAACCCCATAATTAAAATTCTAAACCAAAATAAAACTCACTTAAGTCATTAAAACTCAAATTAATTAAGTTAAAACACTTAATGGAAACCAAAACCAAGTAAAATCCACTTAAATCATCAAAAAACCCAAATTAATTAAGTTAAAACTTTTAATCCAAACCAAAACCAAGTAAAATCCACTTAAATCATCAAAAAACCCAAATTAATTAAGTAAAAACTTTTCATCCAAACCAAAAGCAAACAAAATCCACTTTTAATATTGAAAATTCAAATTAATTAAGATGAAACATTTAATTAAAACCAAAATCGAATAAAATCTACTCAAATCATTTAATATTCAAGATAATTAAATAAAAAAACCCAATAAAAACTAAAATCAAAATAAAATCTATTTAACTATCAAGAAACCCAAATTAATTTAGTAAAAAACCTAATTAAAACCAAGATCAAGTAAAACCCAATAAAATACATTAAAAATTAAATCTAATTAAGTAAAGACTCTAATTAAAGCCAAAATCAAGTAAAACTGAATAAAATCCATTAAAAATTAAATCTAAATAAATAAAAACCCTAATCCAAACAGAAATCAAGCAAAAACCAATTAAATAAAAATCTAAATTAAATCCCTAATTAGATCAAATAAAAACCAATTAAATCAAAATTTAAACTAAATCCTTAATTAAATCAAGTAAAAACTAATTAAATCTAAATTTAAAATTAATCAAATCCAAAACTTAAATTAACCAAATAAAAGAAAAAAACCTTAATCAATTCAAAGTAACAAAACCTAAATAAATCATCCAAAACCTAAAACCAAATTTAAACCAAAAATCATTAATCCTAAATCACCAAAACAAAAAAATTAAAATCACAAAACCCTTAAAAACTTGAAGCCGACCCTGCAAGTCCATTCTAGCCCATATACACCCATTCACCTACATCAATCAAGAACTTCGGTAAGTAGAAAAATAATTTCGACCACCATCTCTGGTGACATGCCCCGTGATCTCCAGTGCCATCTCAGTCATGATCCCCGATGACCCCCGCAATCTCCGACGCCCATTCCTCCTCTCGCGCGATCCCTGGCCAGGTCCCATCCAATTTGGCTTGATCCAACGATGCTCATTCACTGGAGTGGGAGATCAACGTCGCTGGAAGGCTGGACCGGAGTATAAAACACCGTCGCCGTCGATAGTAATAGGGGTGGCTGTTTTGAAAGACAGAGGAGACCCTTTTGAAAACAAGAAACCTCGACCCAGAGCCACCTCCTCCAATCCCTTTTGCAGCCCAGAGCCTCCTCAGCCACCGTCATCAGAGCAATCACGTCCAAGAGCACCGCCATCACTCGTCGAGAGGCACAAAACCATCGTCACCCTAGGTACTCCTCCCCCTTTTTAATCTCGAAAACTTCTCTTTGGTCTGGTTGAGTCCACCAGAGCTTTTTGGACAAGCTCTGTCGAGTTACTGGTCCCCTGTCCGCCGTTGTCTTCTCCTTTGGTGGTGGGTTCACCACCACCGACAAGGCCTATGGCCTTCGGAGATGGGAAGTGGCCCCTAAGGCCTCCCTCCTACCTTCCTCCTCTTCCTCCCTGAGCCTCCATTGCTCAAAAGGGGACTCCCTGGCCAATAGTGGCTAGGAACATCGCCACTGCTTCACTGAACGCCGACCCCCTACCGTGGAATCCACTGAGCACTTCAACCGTTTCCACTTCAAACCACCACTACAGGAAGCCTCGCCACGGAGCTTCCCACATTGCCTCACCATTGTCACAGACCCCAAAGCATCGCCCCTACCTCCGCTGTGTCTGGCATCGGCATGGGAGATGGGTGGAGCCATCTAGACGTCCCCGACCCTCCCCGACACCTTCAGAGCATCCATCGAGACACCCCGAAGCTCCTCTGATCCTTGCCGTGTTGAGCCATCGTCCCTGGAAGCACCACCATCGCAGCACCGTCGCTTGAGAAGAACATCGATACGACGGGGATCGACGACACATTCTAGCCGTCAAGAGCCCAATCAACGTTGGTGGATCTCTTCCCCATCTTCTCCTCCAGCTTATCCTCCCCTTAGATCGTCGATCAGCTATTGGGAGAGCCCAAATGGGCCTCCCAGGTCGTCGTCGCCGCAGGCAATCGGCAGTGGCTGATAATTTTTTGGTCTTTTTTAGTTCAAATTTCCATAGTTTTAAAACATTGCAATTAGATCCTAGGATTTTACGCTTTGGCTCCTATAATTTTCAATTAAAGTTGTGTTTCCGTTGTTTTACTGTAAATATTGCATGTTCTACCCTACTTAATTTTAATTCCATTTTCAGTTCTACAAATGTTTGTTTTTCCACAATTATGTCCCTGAGATCATGTTTTCTACACAATTAAGTTCTGAAAATTTGCATGATGCCCCTAGAGCCTTTTAAAATGAACATTCTTCATGAAATTTGCATTTAGAACCTTAAGAGATTTTGTAGTTACACTAAACATCATAAAAACTTAATTTTCATTACATTTAAATCCTAGAATTTTGCATGTGAACCTCTGAATTCATAAAATGCAGTTACTTAGTGTAGGGAATTTGTATCTAGGCCCTTGGGTTAATTTTAAATTCATTAATTTGGGTTTTAATTGCTTTAATACATATTTTTGGCTTTTTTCACTTTTTTGATCACATGTGTATTTGTAATTTTGCACTTGAATATAGTCTTCATCTAAAAATCATGTTTGCAATGTAAAATGATTTTTGATTTCACATTTTGGTCACATTAGCACATTTTATGTAAATTTTGCACATGAAACCCTAAACTTTCATGAAATTACTAAAATACAATGTTCACACATCTCACACCTTAATGCCACATTTTCTTTTAATTCAAGATCTTAACATTAAGATAAAAGTTTCTGAACACACTTTAATCATGATTTTCCCTTTGTCGTGGATTTTGCACTCTAGTCCAGGACCTCCTTTAAAATTGCAATCTGATTTTCCAACATCCTTTTCTTTTTTTTATATCAAAATGTCTTTTCATCTTAATTTGTGTGATGGCTCTACGTTTTTTGATTTTTGTAAAGTTTCCTAAGTGGATTTGTTGTGAATTTTCACTTTAGTCCTTATGCTTGTCATTTTCTATGTTTACATCATTTTCTTGTATTTAAGATCTTCATTCCATCATGTTTTCATGTAAATAACATTTTCTTGACATTTTGCATACATTTTTTCATACATTAGACCATCCATCATGCTCATACACATATTTATCACATTTGGCCACGTGAAATTACTCAATTGCCCATGTGCCATCAATTCATGCACATGCATGTTAGTTTTGCACCGAGTCATGCATAATTCCCATCTAAATCATTTCTTAGCATCCTTTACATATTTAGGTACATTTTCATGCATTTTGCATAGTTTTCATTACACTTGTATATTATTTCATCCATTTTGAGTAAAGCCTGCATTCCATGTGATTTTCTATGGATTATTCCTCAATTCGTTTTCGAATTCTTTCGCTTGACATTCGATTTGATTCCCTTTATTCCACATTTTTGGACTTTTGCGATTTGGTTTGGATTTCATTGCTCGAGGGCATACATTAATTGACCTAGAGGCCTACATTGGCCCAATTATGGATTATTTTGCCCTTGTTGATTTTTATGACATTTTCCCTGATTCCGACGATTTGTGTTGACCACATTTGTGACTCTTTTGATGTCAATATTGTTTCTCGGATCATTCTCTCCAAAAACATAGTCATTTTATGTGATTTTCTTCATATGTCACCAATTTTCCATTTTGCATAGACTTCTTTGCAATTTTCCTACTTTGATTTCCATGACATTTTCCATGATTCAGATGATTTGGGGTTGATCCCATTTTTGATTCTTTTGGTGATGATATGATTTTTCGGATCATTTTCTTCTAAAACATTGTCATTTCATGTGATTTGCTTTGTCGCCTCATGTTTCGTTATTCTGTCATTTCATGTGGGTTTTTTTGAAATTCTTGCATTCACCTTGCACATCCATCTAGTCATGACTTGGCATTCATATTAGCATGATTAGAGCACAATATAGGCTTAGTAAGCATTCATTTACATTCAACCTTTAGCAAGCAAATTAGGCTAGAAAGATCGAGTTTCTCGGGCGCACGGGGGTGCCTAACACCTTCCCCATGTGAAACGGAAATCCTTACCTTTCTCTGGTTTATAAACATTTAGCCTTTTCATTTGCATCACATGCATTCATCCTATTTGTGGTTTTCCTCATCTTTTCCTTCAAAGACTAGGTGGCTACTTCGATTTCCGTTTTATCTTATCTTGCACCTTCGCCTTCTGGAATGGTTGTGGCCTCCTCCTCTAGTGCGACTTCGCTCCAATTCCTTGGCGGGCATGGTCACACATACCTTTTGAATCCACCAACACTTACATTCCACCTCTTGGAGCTCATGATTTTCCAAACCATTTCGAAAACTTTTTAAATTTATACTGTGACCCATACTGACGACGAGGGTGTATGTGTAGGGAATGGGACCGCACATACGTCAATAGGGCCACAGTGAAGTGGTAAATTTGAGGAAGGATTTTGTGACAATGCTGGTGGAACCTTGCACACCTCTCCAAGGTGCATGGAAACATATGAGGAGTCCTGATATAGTCACGGCGAAGATGGTGAATCCGGAAAAGGAGAATGGACTTGGAAACACCAAGGAAGGATAAGGAAAAGGAGTCGCCACCTAGTCTTTTAATGGAAAGACGAGGAAAACCAAACACAAAGGGAAAAAACCTAAAGAAACCAATGTGAAGAAAACACATGTATGCTCCGTGCCTAGTTGATGTTGTGCACAAATTAATGCAGGCTAGAGTAAGGGTAAAGATTCTTGTTACGCATGGGGAAGGTGTTAGGCACCCCCATACGCTTGAAGAATTTGGTCTTTCTTTGTTTCCTTCTTGCTAATGGTTTGTTGTGTGTATGCTTGTCTACTCTGAAAGCACATGCCTAAGATGACTACGAAAATATGCCAAATCAAAGAAATGAATAAAAGGGAAAGAAATCATAAGGAAAATATTCTGAGGGACAATGTAGGCATTGAAAATGGCACTTTACTATACACCCTTGGGCGATGAGGAAAATCGTGAAAATTGAGAATATTCGGAAAGCATCACGCAAATTAGTGGAAACTTGAAGAAATCCAAGAAAATTAAATGGGAGAAAATAATCCTCATATAGGTCAATGTCGACATTGTCAAGCCTGTTAATGTACGCTCTCGGGCGATGAAAATCTAAATCAAATCAAAATCGTGAAAGTCAGAAGAAATCTGGGAAACAATAAGAAAGCCAAGTTTGAAATAAGTTGGAAAAGTGTGCATGATGCAAGGGAGGAGACATGAGGATACATGCAAGAAAAAGGGTAGCAAAATGTACAAAAAAAAAGCATGTGTGAACTATGTAAATTCCAGGGGCCTATGTGTAAAAATTACATATCCTGAATAAAGGTTGAGATTCGAAGGTTAAATCAGAAAAATCGCTTAGGAAAACACATTTTATGTAATTTTGAAGAAGTTGGGGGTTAAATGTGCAAAACCATTTTTAGTCAAAATCAGGATTCCTAGGGTCTAATCTGCAATTTTGTTAGTAAAACATGTGTTTAATGCAATTTTGAAGAAATTCAGGATTAAATGTGCAAAATAATGGACTTATGTTTGAAAACATGAAACTTCAGGGACTGTTTGAAAATTTACCCTAAAAAATATACATTCAGTGTAAAATCAATGAAGTTCAGGGATTAAAATGCAATTCTGAACACAATTGAGTAAATATTTAAATCGCCAGGGTTTAATTTGCAATTGTGTCAAGAAATCATGCATTCAGAATAATTTCAATGAAATCCACGATTTCCTGTGCAAATTATGGACTTAAGATGAATTAAAAGTAAATCAGAGGGTTTATGTAAAACATTAAAGCCTGGAAAACATTAACAAAAATGTTCAAGGGTCACACTACAATTCTTCAAAACAAAGCATTATTAAAGAGGTTAAAAACTAATGCAAGGACCTAAAAGCAAAATGTAAGGACCTAGTTGCAAACAAAATAAAAAAAACATAGTTTTTTAAAAGAAGTTTTTATTATTTTTTAAAAAAAGAATGACGACCACCGACGATGGAATCCCACCGTCGACGGGCATCTGGGATGTCTTTCTAGGCCTCCCTAATGCCTGATCTGGCATCCAAGCTCACTGGGAGCAAGAAGGAGGGAAAAGGGACACATTCAGCGGCTCCAATGAGGCATTGGACGATCGGAGGTCGCTTCCCACTTCCCTCACCGTCGACATGACTCCGGTGATAGCGACGGGGAAGAAAGGATCGCTGGAGGTGATGGAGCAGCGATTCTGGGCTGCTGGAGGCTCGGGGGCCCGGAGAGGAAGAGATTCTACCACCCTGGGGCTAGAAAAGGTGTCATTCCTCACCCCTTGGATCCTGCTCGCCGTCGACTCAATCCTATTCGGCGAGCTCGACTGTGGAGGTTGTTCGGGGTTGGAATAGGGGTGAGGAAGCTTTTGGAGTGTAAGGGGAGAGTAGAGGAAGGTTCCTTGATGCTCGGAGAGGGGCTACAATGAGTGGAACGCCTGGTCGAACTTCACTGTTCACCTTCTTCTTCAGCGACGGTGAGGGCGCGTCTGGTGAGCTCTTCTTGGAGGCTTACAGAGCGGATGTCGTGATGTCCGGAGGGGTGGAGAAGCAATAAGGGACTAGGCCCAATCGAATGGAGCACACTAGGGCACAAATCACTCACAGGATTCGTGCCCCCACCACCTCTATCGGAGAATCGCATCCGACGACCCAAAATCTGCCTGATTCTGGCCAAGGGAACCACCTGGCCTTACTGGAATCGATTGCGGAAGGTAGAGGAGAACCTAGGGAACTGAATTGGAGAAAAATTGAGCTCTAATTAAGACTTACCTGAGCTGGTAGTAGGTCACCGGAGCTTACCGGAGCTCGCCGAAGTTGGCCTGAACCTTGATTTCTTCTCATCCATGAGCTTCCTCTCTAATTTGAGACTCCTCTGGTGGCTCTGGTTGGGAGAAAATCTCCTTGTCTGCTCTCCTCTCAAAAATTTCAAGTTTTTTTCTCTCCTTTTTCCCCCTCTCCCTTGCAAATGGGGGGTATTTATAGGCTTGCAATGGCTAGGTAGTTTGTTATGGGTTGTTATGGTTTGTTAGAGATTGTTATAGTAGAGTGGGAAGTGGTTAGGGTTGTTATGGTGGAGTAGGAAGTGGTTAAGGTTGTTATGGTGGAGTGGGAAATGGTAAGGGTTGTTATGGAGGAGTGGGAAGTGGTTAGGGTTTTGGATTAGGGTTTAGGGTTAGGTTTAGGGTTTTAGACTAGGGTTTGCTAAGCCTATGGTTTTAGACTAGGGTTTAGGCTAGCCTAGGGTTTTAGGTTAAGGTTATGTCTAGGGTTTAGATTGAGGGTTAGGTCTAGGGTTTTAGGCTAGGTCTAGGGTTTTGGGCTAGGGTTTAGGTTTAGGGTTAGGTTTACGGTCCAATTGCAAGCATATGGGGTGTCTACAGATCTCGACTTAAAAACACCAAGGTGAAAACAAAACGAGAAAAAGAAAATGATAAGGAAGGAAAGAGTTGCCACCTAGTCCAATAAATCGTGGGGACAAGGAAAACTGAATGCAAGAGAGAGTATGCGTGTAGTGAAGGAAAATAAGATTCAAAGATGATGCTTTGTGCCAATTAATGCAATACATTGATCACTACGGCCAAAGAAAGGGTAAAGCCTTCTACTACACATGGGGAAGGCATTAGGCACCCTCGCATGATTGATGATTTAGTCTTTCTATGCAATTTTAATCATATGTGTTGCTTATGTAGTGTAAACACCCATTTTGGTAGCCACGCATTTGCGGATTTCTCTAGAAGTGCATTTTGGCAGAAACAAGGCATGTTTCCACACCAAAACCCATTTCAAACCTTCCAAACTAGCCAAGAGACCCTAATTCCCACCCAACACTATTAACCAACCACTAGACACCATTTCAAGCCTATTTGTGGTCCAAATGAGTGGTGGGATGGGCCCAAGATCCAAGTGCCAAAGGTCTGACTTTGGGGTGTTGCGGCTCGATATCGCGAGGAGGTAGCATGGATGACTCGTGTGGTTGCCCTAAGTCAGTACTGTTAGGCGAAGGATTGATTTGTCTTTTCACGTGGAGTGCATTAGATCCTCGTCACTCATTGGCTCGTAGATCTATGTTCATCCCTGTTGTTGTGGCCATGTAGCACCTCACGTAGATCCAATCACAGCCCATGCCCGCTCGATCAATTCTCAGCTACTAGAGGGAGTAGGTAAGGATGGACAATAGAAGTTCAAACAACCACCTATTTAACCACTGTTCTCCTCTGACGTACGATCTTTTGGTCACTACTCACTCTCACTTCAGCCTTGAACTCCCCCTAGATCTAAAGCCCATCACACATCATCCAAAGCCTTCCATGATTTCCACCCGACCACCACAAGCTCAACCTTCACCACTAGTTTCCAACCATTAGACCACCTCAGTATACTACATTCCAGCCATCACCCCGCCAAGTGTTCCTAACCTCCAAGGTACCTCTGTAGCCCTTGCTCGGCCTCTGACTATCATCCAACACGACACAACGGAGACCCAATGACCATAACATGATCAACTATAGAGAGCGCCCCCTCAGGTAATCCTCCTCTGGCTCTCCCCTTCCATTTACAGTCTCTTTGATTAGTGTGGAGTGCTATTAGATTGTTTCTCCTTTTTTCTCGTATTGTGCATTGTTGTTTGTTTTCCTCTTTGTCGTCGAAAACCATTGACCCATGCGACGCCGACTGCCATTGAGCACGGCATCTCGATCCCTCCAATGTGCACCTCCGCTCCCTCTCCTCCCCTCCAAGTGCCATGAAGACTCATTTGAGTTCTCGACTCTCTCATATAGCCAGACAGACTCAAGTGGGCTGAGTCGCTGACCATGGGGTTGGGTGGAGAGGCCCGTCCACTTGTGCATGATTTCCTAGCTTCCTGTTCTTTCCATCATCCATTCCCTTGCCTCCCAAGCTGTTCTAGTGGACACGACAACCTTCTCCAGCCCATCTGTGGCAGAAGCAGGGTAGCACGTCTGGTGGTATAGAATGAGATTGGGGAGGAAGCATCGAGCCTTTGTGTACTGTTCCATTTGCTTGCATCTACTCATTGTTGATTGGGCTTGCTTCTAGGCCATTCACATTATGGTTTGGGTGCCTAGATTACTGGAGTAGGACGATGAAGGTCCACCGTCTGGAGCCTATTCTAGAGCCATGGGTCGTTACCACGACTACGTTGCATGGCTGGCACAGGATAAGGCACATGCGGATTGAGATCGATGGCCCTATGTGCTCTCTGATCTTGTTTCTTGTTGGTAATTAGTGCATCTACTTTACTTCATGTATGTTTTGCCTATACCTAGTTTCCCTCACTTGGATTTGTGTTGCTTGTTTGGGCGATGAGAAGTCTACTTTCTGGAGTGCTCGTTGGGCCACTGCAAGTCTACGTGACTGGTCCATGTGGGCTACCCAGAGGTCCGAGCTCCACAAACTTAGTCCGATGGCCTTGTGTACTTCCTTTGCTTTCTTTGCTCATTCTTTGGTTTGTTTCACCTGATTCATATGTGCTCTGATTATTCTTGCATTTGGTCTGCTATTTGGAGTTTTAGAGCCCTTGTTTGGATGATGAAAAGTCCACTGCATGGGATACTTCCTGGACCATGACTTGCCTATGTGGCTGAGGTGCACGACTGGTTCAGAGGCTAGAACCATGCAGGACTTAGTCCTCAACCCTCTTCGCTTTAACTTCCGGAGTTTGTTATTAGTACCTCCTATTCTTGATTTTTTTTTGACATGGATTATTTACATATTGCTCGCATTTTAACATTGTTTTGTTTTGCTCCTTGCATCGCCTAGTTTTAATCACCAACATCAATTGGCAAACAATCGCCTACGTAGCCACACATGCAAGCGAGCGAACCGAGAAAGATCGATTTGTCGAGCGTATAAGAGTGCCTAATCCCTTCCCCATGCGTAATAGGAGTCTGTACCCTTTCTTTGACACACATCGACCCATGTGTCGCATCCATTGGCATGAATTTTATTTCACTTACCGACTTGTTTTATCATTTTTTCTTTATTTTCCTCGTCTTCTAGTTTTAATAGACTAGGTGGCGAGTCCAGTTTTGTTTCCTTATTCGTTTGTTTTTGTGACATGCCTCCTCTGTGTGGAGCGACCTTCCTTCAGATTCTTGCCTCTTTGTAGTGGCCTTATCGATTCTCATGCGCTCCATCACGCAAAGAGTCGGTTTCAGCATGGTCACAGGAACTGGCGACTCTGCTAGGGATGTAAGACTCTAGCTTTCATTTCGATTGCTTTCTTGCTTGTGTGGCTTCCTTTGTATGTGATTGTTTGCCAATGTTTGCTTCATTTAATGTCATTACATGCCTTTTTCTTTGTGCATCTTTCTTGTTACACACCAATGCAATGTCGCTTCACTTGCACATGCCATGTTGTATGCCTTTTGACGTGATATTTGTTTCTTTTCACAATCATGCTCACAACACAAACACATTCCATGTACATGCCTTATGGTTGATGAATGATGTTTACATGCCTATGTTTGCTTTTATTCTTCCCCTTTGACATTAACCTTAAGGAAAACTAGACACTTGTCTGTGTCCCTTGATGGTGAATTTAGAAGTGGCAAGAAAATAATCAATCCTTAGATACAACTAGAGACGCACATTCATCTTCCCTACCTCTATTGGCTTAATAAAAAAATATAAGTAAAAACATTAACCATTTTTGCATGAATGAATCATATAGAAGCATCCATCTTCTCCTCCCTTGTGTCCACCCACAGTCTGAGAAGGACAGTCTCGGTTTGATGTTCTATTGCAATTGGCATAGGATAGGATATCGGTCTATTCCCCTTTGTTTAGGGTCACGTTAGTGTTAGTAGATGGAATAGCTCACTGCTAATGCAGGAGTCAAGGCTCCTAATACAACACCATTCCATGGTTTTGGCATGGGACGGGACCTTACATTCTGACTTGTGTTAAAATCCAAACCCATGAGAGTGTCCTACATGGCAGGCCCGCTCAGTACATGCTTAGTGAGAGAGCACATCTTAGAACATTCATTTTCATCGTATACCACTCATGCCACCAAAACAACTTGCACTTCATCCTTGTCTTAGGTTCTAATACTTGTTCTTCTTACTTGTTTATAGGTTTCTTGGTGAGAGATCCTTGGTAGGAACTCAATTGTCTCCATCGCAGGCAGCCTCCCGTGGTCTTCCTCTTCTTTTTCCAAATTATTTGTCACTTTTAACAATAGCTCATCCTAGAGCTCGTGCACCTACTTTTCGCCGCAACCCCGTCTGTATTCGCTCGTGCTTTGTCATGGCCCAATAGACCAGCAAGCCTCCCACTGTTGTTTTGAAGGGGTTCCAAGTTTGGCTCCTTTTTCTCCGACTTCTATTGTCTTAAAGGGGGTCCTGAGTTCGGTTCCTTCTTCTCTTGCTTCTATTGTCTTGAAGGAAGTCCTGAGTTTGGTTCCTCCTTCTCCCGGTTCTATTGTCTTGAAGGAGGTCCTGAATTTGGCTCCTCCTTCTTTCACCTCGGCAGCTTCTTCTTCCTCCCATGTGTTCCACTCTACGATGCATGTGGACTCCATACATACCCTTCCGGGACAGCAACAGACATAGGCCAACCTAGGGCCTATCACCGAGCTACGACGGTGACCATCACACGGGTTCGAGAAGGACTACCAGTTGTACTCCTTTCCATGGGCTCTCCTCTTTTAGCTGTTTCCATCACACGACTGCAGCTATTTCCATTTTAGGGTCCATCCCTTTACTACTTTTGCCTTCTGACCCGTGCTTTGACAAGTCTTCCGCGAAGCAAGCTCAACATCTGAGGGTTTTGGCTCAAAAACTGTAGGGCATGGCCCTCTCTCTTGATCCTGCTATCACTCGTCCTCCTTCAACCCCTCAGGTTCTGGTGCAGCACACTTTAGCATTGTTGGCTCACCCTATAGCACTTCTTCCCCTACCATTGCCTCAACTCCGCACGGCTTTGGCGATGGAGGTGTCACCTCTGCTTCCAACACCATCACTACACTTTTCATGACACACAACTCCATCATCTGTGGCCAATCCTTGGGTTTGTAGGAGTACAGTGTTTCTTGAGCTTGTTGCCTGGAGTTGTATCAGTGCCACAATTGTTAATCCCTTACTTTGCACCACACACAACACAACATACTTCTGATTCACCTCTACATCAGATCCATGTCCCTGTGCACATGTTATCACCACACACTACACCCCTACATGGGTATGCTGGCCTTTACGCTTCGACACTAGGAAGCATAAGGGTGAATTCGAACGAGCATACATGCACAACCCATACAACATACGTGGACCCTACTTTAGCTACGCTAATCTCAATAGCAGCGACCTCGAATGCCCTCTTGGCCAGGATTGACGATCTAGAGAGGGCACTTCATCAAGTGCAAGGTGGGAGCCACAACTAGCAGCGAACACTACACATACACCTCACACACTGCACACACCCACCACAGTTGAGCCAGTGCATCATGTCGCAGTACCTTAGCAAGGACAACAACTAGAGTAGAAGCAAGGCCATCACATTAAAAGTGACTTCACTCCATTAGGTGGGTCGTTGGGTGTTGTCTTCCCTCAGGTTGTGTCATTTCTGAGGCTCCCAAATCCTCGTTTGCCACTGAACCCACTTCCAAGGTTGTACGACATGAGCACACATTGCGATTATCATCAAGCCACGGGGCACTCAATTGATAATTGCCACACTTTTTAGGATGTTGTTTAGAGCTTGATTGACAATGGTGTCATTGTCGTCAACACGTAGGAGGTAGTACCAGCATAGACACCTACACCTGCACCTTCATTCACACCTAGCTCCATGCACATTGTACACACACTTCCATCGTTGAGCCAGTGCATCACATCGCACCAGCTCATTAGGGACTACAACTAGGACAAAAACAGCTTCGTCGTGCTAAAAATGACTATACTTCTTTCACAGAGCCATTAAGCGTCATTTTTCCCAAGGTTGAGTCATTTCTGAGGCTCTTGAACCCTCGTCTACTGCCAAATCCTTTTCCCTGGTGGTATGACATGAGTATGTACTGTGCCTTCCATCGTCGTATCGAGCATTCGACGGATGGCTGCATCACTTTGTGGGATGCTATTCAAAACCTAATCAACCAAAAGGTCATTAGTATAGTAGAGCCTTTCTTTTTAGCAAGGTGCCCGGTTTGTTTGGCCGATAGCCTTTTTTTGCCAACTTAGCAACCAAATCGACCGATCAATATCTATGCTTTTCTTTTGGATTGGTGCCTGATTCGTTTGGTCAATAGCCTTTGTTTGCAAGCTTGGCGCCTGATTCAACCGCCCGATAGTTGTGCTTTTCTCTTTGGCTTGGCACCCGGTTCGTCCGGTCGATAGCCTTTGTTGGCCAGCATGGTGCTTGGTTCGACTGGCCAATAGTTGTACTTTTCTTTTGGCTTACTGCCTGGTTCATCCAGCTGATAGCCTTTGTTTGTCAACTTGGCGCCCATTTTGACTGGTCGATAGCTGTACTTTTCTCTTTGGCTTGGGGCCCAATTTGATCGACTGATAATTGTGTTTTTCTCTTTGGCTTGGTGCCTGGTTTGTCTAGCCGATAGCCTTTGTTCGCCAACTTGGTAAAGGGTGTTGTGATAGAATCCACCCTGGGAACCTCACGAGTTTGGCACAAGGAAAACCAAACTCGCGATAACTGGTGCGATCATGATAGAAGCAAATGATCCATGAGAAAAAAGCTCCTCAAAAAGGAGGGGAGGGAGCATTGCAAAATACAAGTGGATAAGGAAAAAATCAGAGTTGCCACCTAGTTTATTGAAGAGAAAACCAGAAGACGAAGAAAATCGGAAACAAAACAAATGATAAAACTCAATCGAAAAAGCTGAATGAAAAATTGTGCTAAGGGATGTCACACAAAGGTCAATGCAAGTCGAAGAAAGGGTAAGGACTCCTGTTACGCATGGGGAAGGTATTAGGCACGCCCATATGCTCGGCGAATTAGTCTTCCTAGGCATGTTCGCCCATTTGTGTGGCTATGTAGGCATGTTTATGCCAATTTATGTTTGCCTATAAGCCAAAAGATGTAAGGATGCAAGATCAAAACATGATGGTCAGTACAAAACTCAGATAAGTAGAGGGTACCAAGAGGAAAACTAGATTAAAGGATGCAAATAATGAGATAAGCAAGCAAGGGACTTGGTTTGATGAAGGCCAAAAGTCCGTGGAATTTCAACGTAGGTAGACCACGTTGGTCTACCATGGGACTAGGACAGGCTCCATTTATTAGATTTTTCATCGTCCAAGAAACTAGTAGAAAGTGTTTAAACCAGAAACCAAATGCATGCTAGAGAAGAATAGTAAGTAGTGACCTCAGAAGATCAGAACACACCTCAAAACTAAAATGAGAGATTAATAAACAAGAGGGGCTTGGTTGGCCAGTGCTTTGGACTGAGGAACGTGTGCATCAAGCACACGATCTTGACCCGAGATCAAGAATTTGCAACAAATGGCCAACCATCATCGCTTTCCCCAAGCCATAAAGACAAATAAGAAGGCAATGCAAGCATCCAGAAATAAGGAGGGGTCATACACGAATGAGAAAACACAATTGAAGTGAAACAAACGGACTTGAACCATCCTTTCCACCTCTGGTCATTTCGCCGGACTGGTCAAACTTTGCCGTCCATAGACAAGGTCGGTGAAGGTCAGCAGCCATCTAAGGCATCTTAGAGACATTGAGGGGAGTGTGGGGAAGGCTCATGAAACAAACAACATGTATGGACGTGCATAGGTTGCTCTCCCCATCTAACTCGGGTCACACTAGTGACGTCCTCCCCTATCCAACCATGACAAATGGCCAAGGAATGTGAGAAGGGGTCAAGAGGCATGAATAGATGAAGAGGGTGGACCAAGGTGCCATTGGAGAGGCTTGACCTCACATTCAAAAGTTGTCGGCCTCACGTGGGTCAGTAGCACTCCACCAGCGAGATGGGATGTAGAATGGGATGCAAACAAGAAACAAACAACTAAGAAACAAGTTCACAGCATCAAAGGAAGGTAACCGAGGTGAAAGGATGAGAGGAGTACATGTTCGACGATTGTGTTTCTCTTCCCCTACTTGGACAACATAACTTCTCCAACAGTAGGTGAGAGGAGGTAGTCGACGATCGGAACAGGATGTGAAGGCTCCAAGGATAGTGGTGGATGATTGAACAGCTCTAGAGGAAGGTGTGGGGAGAATTTGACGGGCCGTGGTTGCTTGTGGAGGTCACTGGATTTCCGGAGGGAAATCAGAGGTCTGCAAGGAGCTTGGGTGTGAAGGGAGAATGTGGGGAGCAAGGCTGGTATGCTGTTGACGTGAGTGAGTGAATGGAAAGCAAACAATCCAATCGTAGGAGATGAGATGGGTTTAAATAGGTGAGTGCTTCAAACTAAAGCCACAGAATCACCACCACTCCCATCCTCCGATTGGGATTCGATCAAGGGGACACCAAAGGGAAAAGAAAGATCATGGGGGACTTCATGGTTTGAAAGAGGAGAGGGACACATGTAGATCCATGCCAGCCAATGGGAGGCAAGGACCTAGTGGACTCGAGGTGAATGTACGAGTCTATCCTTCGCTTGTTGATACTGATGCAAGGCACCAACGCATCCCTAACAAGCACATGGGCCACGCTATCGGGTTGCAGTGGCCCTAAGACAGTTTACAAGAATGGAACGCAAGCCCGGTCCACCAAGCATCCAGGCTATGAGGGGAAATGTAGGTTGGTTTTGGACTATTTTTGGGTTGTGTTGGATTGTGGTTGATGGAATTGGGTTTTAAGCGGGGTTTTGGGTGATGAATGTGGTTATGCCGATCGACCATGCGAAGCAGGTTTCCTTGGAGAAGCGAATTGCCATCCGAGGACGAAAACTGAGGTGTCTATAGATGCCCCTCCCAGAGTGAGGTCAAGAAAAGTGAGACCAACGCTCTAGGTTGAGAAAGACACCCTGCCCAAGTCTGCAGGTGAATGATGCTATGGGCACTAAGTCATTTATCTGGTGGATGCACTGAAAGTCGTGACTCACTGCCAAAATGTAAATGTCGATGTGACTACGACTAGCATGCAGAGAATATGCGAGGCTAGGAAATGTAGAATGCTTGCAACGGATGTTGATGCTGGTCATGTAGGATGCTAAATGTGATGCTGATGCTTAGCTACTCCGTCAAGGGACGTGATTGGGCATCGAGCAAACAAAAGGGGCACTAGATGGGTTGATGGACACATCAGTCGGATAGTTTGGGTTATCAACCCAAAGGAAAAGAGGAGGGCATGGCAAGATATTGGACTTACCAACCAAACAAATAGACGTTTGATAGGAATCATCTGGATAGTTTGGGATATCAGCCCAAAGGAGAGGGGACATGGTAAGATATCGAACCTACCAACTGAGGAGATAGATGTTTGACATATGTCATCCGGATAGTTTGGGGTATCAACCCAAAGGGGAGATGGACATGGAAAGATATTGGACTTGTCGACCGAGGAAAATAGGCGTTTGACAAATGTCATCCAGATAGTTTGGGTTATCAACCCAAAGGGGGGAGGGACATGGCTAGATAATGGACTTGCCGGCCAAGGGAAAAAAGGGGTGTGGCTATCGGACAGACAGACTGGGTGCCATGCCAAAAGGAAAGGATACGGCTATCAACCGGACAAACTGGGCACCAAGCCAAAAGGAAAGGCACATCTATTGACCGGACGAATTAGGTGCCAAGTTGAAAAACAAAGGATACTACTATCGACTGGTTGAACTAGCGCCAAGCCAAACGAAAAAGGGCACAGCTATCAACCAGACGAACAGAGCACTAAGCTGAAAAGCAAACACAGCCATCGATTAGTCGAACCAAGCACCACGATGGCAAACAAGGGCTATAGGTCGAACAAATCGGGTGCAAAGCCGAAAGGGAAAAGCACATCTATCGGCCGATCGAACTAGGCGCCAAGCTAAAAAACAAAGGATACGACTATCGACTGAACGAATTGGGTGCCAAGCCAAAAGGAAAAGGCATAGCTATCAACTAGTCGAACTGGACACCAAGTTGGCAAACAAGGGTTATCAGTTGGACGAACCAGGTGCCAAGTCGAAAGACAAGCACAACTATCGACCGATCAAATCGAGCGCCAAGCTGGCAAACAAGGACTATCGGTCGGACAAATTGGGCACCAAGTCAAAAAGACAAGCATAGTTGTTGACCGGTCGAACCAAGCACCAAGCTAGCAAACGAGGGCTATCGACTGGATGAACTGGGCACCAAGCCAAAAAGACAAGCACAGCTATCGATCGGTTTAATCGTGCGCCATGCTAGCAAACAAGGGCTATCGACTAGATGAACTGGACTTCAAGCCAAAAAGACAAGCATAGCTATCGACTGCTCGAATCGAGCACGAAACTGGCAAACAAGGGCTACCAACCGAACGAACTTGGTGCCAAGCTAAAAAGACAAGCAAAGCTATCGACTGATCGAACTGAGCACGAAGTTGGCAAACAAAGGCTATCGACCGGATGAACAGAGCACCAAGCCAAAAGACAAGCACAACTATCGATCGATTGAACATGGCACCAAGCTGGCAAAAAAAGCCTATCGACCAGTCAAACCGGGCGTCATGCCAAAAAGACAAGCACAGCTATCAACTAGTTGAATCGGGTGCCAAGTTGGCAAACAAGGGCTATCGACTAGATGAACCGGGCACCAAGCTAAAAAGACAAGCACAGTTATTGACCGATTGAATTGGGTGCCAAGTTGGCAAACAATGACTATTAGCTGGACGAACCAAGCGCCAAGCCAAAAGGGAAAAGCACAACTATCTACTGGTCGAATCGAATGCCAAACTGGTAAACAAGGGCTATCGGTCTAACGAACTGGATGCCAAGCCAAAGGAAAATGATAGTCGAATGCTTAGTAAGTTGCAGGCTCACCGATAAGAGATAGCAAGATATTGGACATGCAGGATGGAAAAAGAAAAAAGAGAGTTGACAAGTTATCGAACTTGTTGGGTCGAAAGGAAAGGGGAGATTTTAAATCTATTGGACTTGTTGGGTCGAAAAGGAAAGGGGAGAGCTGACAAGTTATTGGACTTGTCAAGCCAAAAAAGAAAGGGGAGGGCTGACAAGTTATCAGGCTTATCGAGCCGAAAAAGAAGGAGAGAGCTAATAAGTTATCGGTCTTGTCGAGCGAAAAAAGGAAAGAGGAGAGTGTGACCATGCCGATGGAACACTGCACGGCTCTCCAAGGTATGTGGAAACACACGAGGAGTCTCGATATGGTCAGGGCAAAGATGGTGAATTCGGAGAAGGAGAATGGACTTGGAAACACCAAGGAAGGATAAGAAATGGATATGGAAAAGGAGTCGCCACCTAGTCTTTTAATGGAAAGACGAGGAAAACCAAACACAAAGGGAAAAAACCTAAAGAAACCAATGTGAAGAAAACACATGTATGCTCTGTGCCAAATGGATGTTGTGCACAAATCAATATGGGCCAGAGAAAGGGAAAGGATTCTTGTTACGCATGGGAAAGGTGTTAGGCACCCCCATGCGCCCAAAGAATTCAGACTTTCTAGGTTTTCTTCTTGCTAATGGTATGTTGTGTGTATGCTTGTCTACTCTGAATGCATATGCCTAAGATGACTGTGAAAATATGCCAAATCAAAAAAAATGAATAAAAGGGAAAGAAATCATAAGGAAAATAATCCGAGGGACAATGTCGGCATTGAAAATGCCACTTTACTATACGCCGTCGAGTCAGGGTTTAAAATGCAATTTTGAACACATTTGAGTAAATATTTAAATCTCTAGGGTTTAATTTGCAATTGTGCCAGAAAATCATGCATTCAGAACAATTTCAATGAAATCCTGGGTTTTTTGTGTAAATTATGGACTTAAGATGAATTAAAAGTAAATCAGAGGGTTTATGTCAAAAATTAAAGCCTCGAAAACATTAACAAATTTGTTCAAGGGTACACTGCAATTCTTCAAAACAAAGCATTATTAAAAAGGTTAAAAACTAATGCAAGGACCTAAAAGCAAAATGTAAGGACCTAGTTGCAAACAAAATAAAAGAAATAGAGTTTTTTAAAAGAAGTTATTATTATTATTTTTTAGAAAGAACGACGACTGCCGACGACGAAACCTCCCCGTCGACGGCCATCTGCGATGTCTTTCCAGGCCTCCTCGATGCCTGATCTAGCATCCAAGCTCACTGAGAGCAAGAAGGAGGGAAAAGGGACACATTCAGTAGCTTCGATGAGGTGTTGGACGGTCGGAGGTCGCTTCCCACCTCCCTCATCGTCGACACGACTCCGATGACAACGACGGGGAAGAAAGGGTCGTTGGAGGTGACGAAGCAGTGATTTTGGGCTGCTAGAGGCTTGGGGGCTCGAAGAGGAAGAGATTCTACCACCCAGGGGCAAGAAAAGGCACCGTTCCACACTACCTGGATCCTGCTCGCCGTCGACCCAATCCTCTCCAACGAGCTCAACTGTGGAGGTTGTTCGGGGCTGGAATCGAGGTGAGGAAGCTTCTGAAGTGTAGGGGGAGAGTAGAGGAAGGTTCCGTGATGCTTGGAGAGGGGCTGTGATGTGGGAGGCGTCCGATCCCGATCGAGACTTACTGTGCACCTTCTTCTCTGGCGACGATGAGGGCACGTCTGGTGAGCTCTTCCTGGAGGCTTCTAGAGCAGATGTCATGGCTTCCAGAGGGGTGGAGAAGCAAGATGGGACCAGGCCCAATCGAATGGAGCAGGCTAGGGCACAAATCACTCACTAGATTCGTGCTCCCACCTCCTCTACCGGAGAATCGTGTCTGGTGACCCAAACTCTACTTGATTCTGACCAAGGAAACCACCTAGCCTTACTACAATCGATTAGGGAAGGTAGAGGAGGACCTAAGGAACTGAATTGGAGAAAAATTGAGCTCTGATTAGGGCTTACTTGAGCTGGCAGTGATGTAGGTCACCGAAGCTTGCTGGAGCTCGCCGGAGCTGGCCTGAACCTTGATTTCTTCTCCTCTCTGAGCTTCCTCTCTGATCTGAAACTCCTTTGGTGGATCTTGTTGGGAGAAAATCTCATTGGTTGCTCTCCTCTCAAACTTTCCAAGTTTTTTTCTATCCTTTTTCCCCCTTTTTTCCTTACAA
>JAMKQA010043297.1:0-16969 GCA_024699735.1 Posidonia australis | reverse complement strand
TATTTATATGCTTGGAAATGGCTAGGGTTGTTAGAGTAGTTGGTTATGTTTAGTTAGAAGTTGTTGGAGGTTGTTACAACTTGTTATAGGTTGTTATAATGAAATGGGAATTGGTTAAGTTTGTTTAGGTGGTTACAGGTTGTTATAGGTTGTTATGGTGAAGGTAGGAATTGGTTAAGTTTGTTTCGGTGGTTAGAGGTTGTTATAGGTTGTTATGGTGAAGGTGGGAATTGGTTATAAGTTGTTAGGATTTGACATTAGGGTTTAGAGTTTGACCTAGGGTTTTAATTAGGATTTTGATTAGGGTTTGAAATTAGGGTTTAGGTTTTGATCTAGGCTTTAGGGTTTAGGGTTTGACCTATGATTTTAATTAGGGTTTAAGGTTTGACCTAGGGTTTTAATTAGTTTTGGAGTTTAGTGTTGGGGTTTAGGTTTAGGGTTAGGGTTTTGAATTTGATTTTAGTTAATTTTTAGGTTTGAGGTCCTATTGTAAGCATATGTCTACAGTTACAATTCGTCAACCCGAATGGCATAACCAGAAACTCGTAATGTCTGTAGTGTGCGAAAGTTTGTCTTCTGCACATCTGGCTCACTAATCCGTAGCTGATGATATCTGGATCTCAAATCTATCTTGGGAAACATCAATGCTCCCTGTAACTGATCGAATAAATCATCGATCCTAGGCAGTGGATACTTGTTCTTAATAGTGATCTAGTTCAACATCCGGTAGTCTATGCAAAGCTGAAGTGAACCGTCCTTCTTCTTAACGAACAGTACTAGTGCTCCCTAAGGTGAAACACTAGGACAAATAAATCCCCTATCCATCAGTTCTTACAGTTGATTCCAGAGCTCCCTCAATTTAGCAAGTGTCATCTTGTATGGAGCCTTTGAAATAGGACCTGATCCTGGCACTAGATCAATCACAAACTCCACTTCCCTATGCGGTGTCATATGAAGCAATTCCTTTGGGAAAACATCAGGATATTCCTACACCATTGGCAAATCCTCAACCCTAATCACAAGCAAAATAGAAACAATCACATAGGCTAGGTAGCCCACACTGCCTCTTGCCATATAATGATAGGTCTTGATAGCAGATATCACCTTTCTGGGCACCCCTGGTCTGGTGACTTGCGCCACACACCAGCCTTGCCCTGGACACTCTGCCTGAACTCTTCTCTTGGCACAATCAATCATAGCTGAATATTGTGCTAGCCAATCCATCCCTAGGATGACATCATAATCTTGCATGTCCATCAAGATCAAGTTGGCTTGAAAATTCCTGTCTTCCAGCTAGACATCAACTGATCTTAGATATCTCCACACTAGACTGTGCTCTCCCAATAGGGTGACTACATCCAGGTGGAATGCCAATCTAGCTAACCTGGTCCCGATCTCAGCAGCAAATGACTTGGAGATGAAAGAAAATGAACTCCCTGAGTTGAGTAGGACTCGGGCCATCCAGTCAGCCACAAGACAAGATCCTGACATCAACACGTCATAACCATAATCACAATCATAACAAAAGATAGTGTCGATTACATATAGGATCCATTATTAGAAGACAAGATTCAACTCATACAACCATACTACTCACCTTCTACAGCATTTCCTGATGGACCAGTGTCTAGGGAAGCAATGGAGAACACCATCCCCTTGATAGGCTGACGAGGTGCATCTCCCACTGGCTTTGGCGGATTGCGACAATCCTTCTGATAATGTTCAGACTTCCCACAGTTGTAGCACACTACACTATCTAAACTTCTCTTCCTGTGCCAATACTACGCCACTATGTGCCCCTTCTTACCATAGACGTGGCAAGGTCCAGCATTCAGGCCATTTCTAGATCTCGCATGGCTAAAACCAACACTTTCTTCTCTACCAGGTGTAGGTCGCTCCTTTCACTTCTTCTTGGAGCTACCAGAACTCCCGAAATTCGGTGCTCCAGTGACTAAAGGTCGAGAGATTGAAGGTTGAGAGACGGACTTCCTCCCCTTATCCTTCTTAGGGTATTCCTTTTGGAACAACCTACGATCATCCTCATAGCGGCTTGCAAGCTCAATAGCATCTACCAAAGTCTGACATCAGAAGCCAATGACTCTAGATCTCAGTACTGGATTAAGTCCTTCCATGAATTTCTTGGCTCTGTTCTTCTCGGAAAGCACAGCCTGAGAGAATTGCTCCAGTTGAAGGAATGACGGTTCATACTCAGCCACAGTCAAGCTTTCCTACTTTAGGTTCCAAAATTCTCTATCTAGCTTGTCCCACTCGTGCTCAAGGAAGAACCTCTCAAAGAATACCTTTCAGAACTCCTCCCAAGAGATCATTAGTATGTCCACATTTGGAAACTTGGTGTAGTGCGTAGCCCTCCACCATTAATCTGCAGGGCCCTTGAGTTGAAATGCTGTGATCCGAACCTACTTCTCAGTTAGACACGCGATCCCCTCTAGGATCTTCTTTACCTCCATGAACCAAGCGTCACACTCCTCCGGTGTGTCGCGCCCATCTAGAGTCGATGTGCCCAGTTGGCGGAACTACTTGATCCACAGGTCTCCTCTCGCCTCATTCTTGCTATTACTACCGAAGGACTGGGCGAAACCTTGCATTATCTCGCCAAATTCTCGGCACATGCCCCTCCAAACACTACCCTCTCCTACCTCAAAGACGATCACTAGGGCCTTGCTGCGGCTATGGCCTCGATAAGACATCTTCCTATCAGCACAACAAAAAAAACACCAGCCAAAAATCAGGTGCAAGACTCTCTATTGTGCAGTCCTATTGAGCCACCAAACCGGACATTACTAAGCTGGTGCACTAAGTGTAACCTTAGCTCTGATACCACTCTGTAACATCGGGTATGCTACCTAAATCATAGTATCACAAGCAATAACAATAATTACAACATTAATTAAACTACTGCAACTAACTAAGGCTCACCTCCAGGAACAATGTGTGGCTAGTGGCTTCTACACGGGCACCAGAACAAACTACACCACCTACACTTGAAACCAAACAAAGCATGCATGAGTGACATCAAAGTCACCTAGTACATGCTCCACATAGAAACCACGACAAAACAACAAAAAAACACAAGCCTAGACTATTACAAAACGTGGTTCTCAAAATCCAATTCAAGACATAATATTTTATTTTTTTTTAACATTTGGAATCTCTACCCAAAACATGCTTTTTTTAAAAGCTCACATTCTCTTTTCCAATTCATGCAATTTTAAACCTTTTTATGCATTTCGAGATGAACAGATCTAGCCTAAAACACAAGACCTCACAGGGCTCAAAACAAAACCATATACATTGGTTGGCGATTGGTTAAAACATAGTGCTTATTTGTTGCTAGAATTGGAAGACAAGGCACAGGTCTAATTCTAGCTAACCACACATTTTATTTCCACTTTTCTTATTAGTGTTACCTTGATCAGAGGTAACCAGGCATACAAGCATTAGGTGAGGACACCATTTCCCCTATCTTCCTACACTGTCGTGGTGAAGTTCTCCATGTAGGAGGACACCGCCTCGGCCAACTAGCCTCAATTTTATTTCATATGCACGAGGATATATTTTTTTTCTGACATCCCATCAATGACTCGAACACCTAATTCATATACCAAGCTCAGCTTACACCATCTCAAGCTCGGTGACCACGGTCGTATCTGACAATTGATATCTTATCAATTTGTCGACACCAACCCCTCGTGGTCCCACACTGGAATCACGGTCGTATCTGACAATTGATTTCATTGGAGTATCATTCTCCTACCACATTGTCGACACCAACCCCTCGTGGTTCCACACATTATCATTTCTTTTTCAAAACTCTTGGGTTTTCTTTTAAAACCATTACACATACTCTTTTCTTTGTAGGGGATCATTCCCATGCAAATACGACCCCCCATTTTGGTCTTAGGCTCAAAATCATGTGAAACTATGCATTCATATCCATTATTAAGTCTCATGCCCAAAAACCACATTAAACTAAACATTTATCAATTTCTGTTCATCTTTGGGGCCTCAAGCACAAAACCATATTCAATTTTATTTATTTGAATTTCATATTCCTCCATGTCATCCACATGGGAAAAACATCATTAATACATGCTTATTATCCATTCAAACCATTTATTTGTCGTTTTTCATGGACACTTAATCATATAGCCTAGGGGTCTAGTTCAACAGACCAAACTGGGTATCAACACCTAGAACAGTCGATCGAATTTGGGATTCAAACGCTTAAAAATCCTTGTTTTGGTCGACCAAAATACGTTCAGTCGACCATAATCCATTGAAATGGAAGACCAAACATTTCCGGTCTACTGATTCTGAATCTCTTGTTGAATACTAACAACAAAACGGCATGCTGAATCCAATTTGGCATATCGAAATGCCCATTTCCAGAATTCGTCCTCCGAAGCCCTAAGCATATTTTCACATGAATTGGGAACTCCGACGGACTCAACAAACATATCACATATATCATGAATAAAACATGGGATGTAGACCTCTAAGTCTACATCAAAACCCCTCAAACCATTCACCAATCCATTAAGCATGCTTCCCACAATAAAATCTTAAAGGCATAGAGCTCATATCATTTCACTGTAGCATGCATATGAAAAATCCATATAAACCCACAACAAACACCACCAATTGGCATGATCTCATCACAAACATGTAGTCCATCACATTTCATGCATTCACATAATTTTTCATGACTTTATCATGCTTTTTACATTACTTTCATGAATTTAACCTTATCTTCCCAAATGAAGGAAAAGAAAGAACGGAGGGGTTGCATACCTTCTCTGATGATCCCACACAGCTCTAGCGACTTTCCCCCTCCACGTGGCGTTCCTTCAATCCTCGGCGCACCGCCACAGCTGCACTCCCTCTCTGGCATCTCTGGTTTTCCACTCCTCTCTGCTTATGCCTCACTCCCACCGCCTGTGCCTCTGGCCTCTCCTCCTCCTCTCCTCTTATCATCTCCCCTCTCCTCGAATTTAGTCGACCCTTCCACTCCCCTATCATCTCAGGTGAGGAAGGGACGAAGTAGGGTTCACCAGCTACGCACATAGGCGCCCGTGAGGAGAGAAAAGGGAAGAAGAAGAAGACGACACGTGGTAACACAGTGGCACTGTGTTTGGGTTGACCGGGGTCCAACCCGAGTCCCACACACACAAACAAGCACAACACCAACCAAATCACATAACCAGGGAAACTACCAATCTAGCCATGTAGAGAGAGACACACACACCAACAAAACCACAATATCAAATCATCCATTAATAAACCATTTTCAAATATCACATTTAATTACATGGCTTACAGTTAAAAATGAATAATCAGGCCTAGATGTCACATCGACAGACAAAGGAGGACGCACTGAGAGCGAGAGACGAGAGGGAGAGATGAGTGCAAGAGATGAGAAGGAGAAAGGAGGCAATGGGATGAAAAGGGAGAACTTGGCCACGAATCGAAATTTTAGGGCAGATTTATTGAGGACAAATACCAAGGACATGTCCTCGCTATTTCCTAGTTAATTAAATATCGAAGACATAGCAAGGATATTTCCACGATAAATCCTTGCAATAATATTGCATGGACATATCCTCTCTATATTCATGCAATTTTTCCTCGATATAATTTTGCAAGGACAAGTTCTCGCTATTTCCTCGCTAGTAGTCTTCACAAATTCAAGAAATTGTAGTAGTGAACCTTGAAGTTAAAACCAAATAAATAAGATAAAAAAAATATTACTAAACATACACTTAATAACTTATTCACTTAGGTTATATGGTACCTAATTTATTAGGTACTTAGGTATTTAAAATAAAAAATATTAATAATTATTATAATATTCATATTCAAGAAAAATAAGATTCGAATCAATATTCATATTTGGGATTTTTTTAAAATATACATTCGTATTTGGATTTGTATTCAATTGAATATTTGAAAAAAAAAATCATATTTGCCAAAATTCGAATATGTATCCTCATTGTTTTCCAAATTCTAGATGGGGCATGTACCATGTGGTGCCTCAACATGGGTCTACCACTATCAGTGGTAGTGCTTGCGCGAAACTGGTGGTGATGTCAATGAGAGGTGGTTAAGGGTAGTGTCAGTGCGAGGTCGATGGTAATGTTGTGGTGGTGGTGCTAGAGAAAGGTGGAGAGCGACGTCCAAAGCTATAACGACCTCCAAGTCGCTACCACCTAACCTAATTATAAATTTCCATTTAATTATTTTTTTTATCTTTATTATTTACCAATAATTACACTAATAATGCAGCTAAGGTTAAGTACTCTCAACAGTAAATAAATCCACTAAACAACTGAAATAAAACTAAATTAACACTCACTTGGATCCTTGATGTGTAGCAACATGACTCCTCATATATGCACTAGCAATCACCAACTATTATCCTGTGCCTACCAAAACACACAAAACAAAGCACATGTGAGTGACCACTCAATGATCACCCAGTAGACACCTCCACCTAATAACTCAGCACACCAAGCGAAGGAAACAGGCTTACCAACACCACAAGCAAACAAGCATAGGCACCCCTCTTGGATGCTGCAACTCCAAACCCATGCAGCTCACCACTACCCAACAAGCAACAAAACTCAAAACTATGC
This sequence comes from Posidonia australis, assembly GCA_024699735.1. Classification (NCBI taxonomy): domain Eukaryota; kingdom Viridiplantae; phylum Streptophyta; class Magnoliopsida; order Alismatales; family Posidoniaceae; genus Posidonia; species Posidonia australis. Next base: position 10,316 of record JAMKQA010043297.1, on the reverse strand, counting down.
CTTTAAAACCATTCTTTTCTCTCTCTCTTTTTAAAATCATATACTTGCACTTTTAAAAACATTTCTATGCACACTCAAGATGGCCACCCTTGCCAAATCAAGCCCAAAAGCCACACCAAAGAACAACTACAGAGCCTCTACTCTACACAATAGGGTCCTCTTTGCCCATTGAGCCTCTACTCCCAAACTATAGAGCCACGGCTCCCAAAACAACAAAGCCACTACTCCAAAAACACTACGTCTTAACAAGCGCCAAAACCACGGCCTCCTCTAGGCCCAGAGGCTAATTTCCAGAACTAAGACTCCACACAAACACAAGCACAAATAGTGTGTAGAACTACCCAACGCCAAACAGGCAACACTAGCCACACACAATCCACCAAAAAGTGACCAACAGTGTCTACACTACCATGGTGAAGCCACCTTGTCTAGAAGCGATCACCATCCCACGATTCTCCGTCTTAGAGAACCCTCAACAAAGCCAACCTATCCTGGGAAGGAAGTCCTAATCTCTCAAGACATAACTAGCTATGGGCCACGTGTCCCACCTGCATTGGCCCTCACAGGGTACACCTCCTCATCGCAACCCCCACATGGTACTCAAGAGGGAGTCTCATACCTCCACACCTAACAACACCCAAGCCTCAGTACTCACAACGACAGTAGGAGTATCATACCTCTCCATCATGCCACAAACACCTCAACCAACAGACTTCAATCTCGGCCCCACGAATGACAGTCAAGGAGTGTCATACCTCCAAGACCCGACAAACACTCACCTTAGTCTGTTGGTCCCCAACGCAAATAGAAAACATCGGAAAAAACTCTTTCCAAACCATTTCCACATCTGTACTTTTCTCTTTCCAAAACTCACGTTTTGGAAAACCTTTTCAAAAATCATTAAATATCTTTTAAAACTCATGAAACATTGTACCCAGTAGTAGTATGAAACCAAAGGCCAAGAAACCACAAACAAAACACAACCTCGACAGCTCCCTTATCAGGCCCAGGCAAAAACACCTTAGGAGGGTCTTGGTTCACAAGCACCATGCTCAACCCACGACCACAACCTAAGAAAACACCAACAAAAGCGTCCTCTGAGTGTGAAGCTCACTCAAAAGACACCACAGTAAAGTAAACACAACCAAAATTCTATACTCTAACGCTAAGTGTAAGACACTTACTAGCTCATGTCCCTCGGGAGCACAACGAAATCTGCGCAAACACCCAGAATAGTGTCACTGAATACTCCATTCAGTGCACCATACACAAAACCACACAAGCCCTAGACCTAAGGATGCTATCATGATCCCTAAAGTCCAGTCTAAACTATCTAAGGGAAGAACCTATTATTTCTAAATCATTTCATCTTTTACTCTACACGTATCCTAGATGATCTCTTGCTAATTTATTTTAGGCAAATCCTACAATCATTCTAATAGTTATCCTAACCATTTATGCCATTATATTTATCTCCCCAAGATTAATATATATATATATATATACCTATATATATATATGTTTATATATTAATTAAAACATAAAATATCTTAATACAACATCAGGGCCTAGATTGACAAACCAAAAAGGAACTGTCGACCGAACCTGGGCTCAGGGCTCCAAATCGATAGACCGAAAAACCTCCTAGTATACCAAAAACCCCTGATTCGGTAAACTGAAAACGTCCGATCTACTGATCTAGGAATTCTATCAATTTCCAAGACTTTCAAAACAATAGACTGAATGAATTTGGTCAGCCGAACTAGAGATCAAGGGAACAATCTGTAGCAAAAACAGCATACCGAAATAATTCAGCACCCCGAAATGGGACCCAAAGCCCAATCCTGCAAACCACCAATCCAAACCAAGCAAGCCATATATCAAAATGAAGATCTCTACAAGATTTTTCAAACTAGACAAGCAACATGGAGATCCGTCAAGTGGATCTCAAGAAATCAACAGAAAACACAATGGGGACATTATTCACCCTAAACCATAAATATGGCCATAAATGGTCCACAAATGGACAATAATTTCTAATAAAATTACTACAATTACCAACACATTAGCATGCACCTATGATTCAAAATTGAAACCAAACGAAAACCTATGGGATGTGTACCTCCACTGAAGGTGCAGCGCGCGAGACGAATGACGATGCTCCTCCTCCGACCACAAGCTGCTCTCCTCCTCCTCCACACAACAACAACGGCACGGTGGTGGCTGCATCCTCTCTTCTTTGGCCATCTTTCTCGTTCTTTCTCTCTTACATCTCACCCCTCTCTCTCTCCGTCTCTCCTCCCTCTGAATGAAAAAGAAGTAGTAGAAGAAGAAGAAGAAGAAGAAGAGGAAGAAGATGAAGGAGTGGGGGTGGGGCTCGAGGAGAGAAAAAGAAAGAAAGAAAGAAGGAAAGTAAAGAGAAAGAAGGGAAGGAAAGAAAGGAAGCCGCAAGTACGAACCCAGACCACATAATCTTCCACATTCGCATGACTAGTGCAGACCAAGATCCACCACCAAAGCACACAGTGAACCCTCAAAACTCCCACGAGGGCCAGCATAGCATCCGAACCACACCAAACCAATAAGGCCAAAACCCACTAATCCGAGCATAAGTGTAACAACTTGAATCTTGATTTTCCCTCTTAATCATTATTGATAATAATTTAATTAATGATTAAGTTATCCTTGGTGTAAGTTATCGGCCTTGGTGCCTTGTTTTGGAGATTTTGTTTCATGTAATGGGTGCGATAGTATTCCCTCCTTCTCTAGGAGTGTTTGTGCAAAATTTGTGTGAAAAGTTAATTAGAAAAATGGTCAACTTTGGCTACATGCATGGGAAAAAAAAAATTAAAAGAGAGAAGAGAGCTCGGGCTGGGGAAGAAAAAGATGAAGAGGAAGAAGAAGATGGAGAAGAATGATGGCCAAGTTACACATCCTATCTCTTGATTTATCTTTATTTAAGCTTAATATTATTGGACATATGTTGTGTTAAATGTCCTGGATGTATGGTAGAGATCTTGTTATTTTTGGTGGGATTTTTGGTGGATTTTCGAAGGTTATTAAGTATAATAATTACTGTTGAGTCAGTTGAAACATTCTGAGTTCCTCTACTTCAATCTTAAATAACTCGAGCTACAAGTATTTTATTTGCATGATTTCTGTTGTCTTTAAAAGTAGACTCAATGGTCTTTGTTGTGGTAGCTTTTTTGTAAATTTTCGTGGATTGTAGAGATACCAGTCATCATGCAAATATTGAAAACCTACTCTGTTAGGTCAGTCTGAGTTCCAGAACTTCAAACATGCATATCTTAAATTACATGTATTGGATTCGAATGATTTTTTTTCCATGTTAAAGTAGACTTAGAAAGCTTCATTTTGGTATATTATTTGCTATTTTATCTGACCTGTGGAGAGAGCATTAAACTAGAATAAAGTTTTGATATTTATTTTAATTATATTTCAATCCTAACTCTTGTACTTTGATGTTAATACATCTTTACAATGCATATTTTAAGGAAATTAAGATTGAAATTTTGCGATTTAATAATTTAGAATGTTACTTTATCCATATAATTTTAGTGGAATTTTCTATTAAATGAATAAAAAAAACATTGCCAATTACATTTAAGGACGACTTGGACTTACATGCAACAATTTTTCTTTTATGATATCAATGCTATTATAAAACATGTTTTATTACTTTTAACATGTTACAAAATTAATTCTGCATGATTAAATTTATTTTTAAACATAACTAGTCCAATTTCTTTATGGGATTATAAAATACAATATAATGAATTCTTGAATATTACATCCACACGAGATTAAATTCTAGAATTTGCATGATAATTTATTCTTTTATGATGAGTGAATCATATTTTCTTGTCAATTAATAAATCATGGCAAACTTGGTAAAACTTGAGTTTGTTACCTATCACATTTCTAGGGATAATTATTTATCATGGGTATTAGATGTTAAAATTCATCTTAGCGCAAAGACATTATTTGAGACCATAGTGGAATCAAATGAATGCTTTGTCCAAGAGAAGGCCAAGGTGAAGATTTTCATACACCGCCACCTTCAAGAACACTTGAAGATGAAATATACTTTACAATAAAGGACCTAGCAATCCTTTAGAAGAAACTTAAGGAATGCTACGAGCACTAGAAAACTATAATCCTCCCACAAGCTCATTACGAATGGACGTAGCTTAGACTCCAAGATTACAAATCGATTGCTAAATATAATTCAACCCTCTATAAGATCACCTTACACTATTGGATCACTAACAATTTAGTATCCTTGATTTATTTTTGACCTATTGGATCCTTAACAATTTCATGGCATCTATGTTGGATTTGATTCTCTATCAATTATCAGATACATTGAACACTTTATTGGAGATCTAATCAAAGCACAATTTGAAGACTACCAATTTGATGAGTCTTTTTTCACCCAAATGAGAAAAACAAAAGTATCGCCTAAAGCATGACAATCAATTACATGGGAAAATTCCCAATGATCATATTTGTATCCACGTACAAAGCAATGTGAGCAAGAAATCTAACAAATTTTACACTTCTAATCAATTTTTCACCAATTACCAGATGCATTTATAGACAATTAGAAGATTGTCAAATCCCACATCTCTACCGCAAACACCCCAACAAGAATTGATGTTCCTAAAGGACAAAATGCAATCTCAGCAACTAAAGTGTCTACCGAACCTTTAAAATGTGGTAGACCGCTTAGTATAAAAAATAAAATACCTCGAAAGAGAAAAGCACTTAACACTCCAGCATAATTGTTACTAATCAGACAAGAAAATGAGCACCTAAATGACCATTCTCTACATAATGAACCTCCAAGAGAGGTATCTCCAATAAATACTGCGATATCAATAAATTATGTATGTACGTACAAGGGAAGTGTTTGATAGAAATTAAATAATTGTCGATAAAATCTTTGCATATAAAATTGCTCTATCCATCACTGTAGACACCCCATAAGCTTGCAATAGGACCTAAATCCTAAAACTAACTAAAATCAAATTCAAAACCCTAACCCTAGACCTAAACCTCAGCACTAAACTCCAAAACTAATCAAAAACCTAATTAAAACGCAAGATTAAACCCTAAACCCTAATTAAAACCCTAGGTCAAACCCTAAGCTCTAGGTCAAACATAAACCCTACCTCCAAACCCTAGATCAAACCCTAAACCCTAATCAAAACCCTAATTAAAACCCTAGGTCAAACCTTAAACCCTAATTAAAACCCTAGGTCGAACCTTAAACCCTAGGTCGAACTCTAAACCCTAATGTCAAACCCTAAAAACTTATAACTAATTCCTACCTTCACCATAACAACATATAACAACTTTTAACCACCTAAACAAACTTAACCAATTCCCACCTTCATAATAACAACCTATAACAACCTCTAACCACCTAAACAAACCCTAACTACCTCCCACTTTCATTATAACAACTTGTAACAACTTCCAACAACCTCTAACTAACCACAACAACCGATAACAACCATGGCAAGCCTATAAATACCCTCCATTTGCAAGAGAAAAGAAAAAAGGAGGAGAGGAGAGAAAAAAAACTTGGAAAAATTCCAAGGAGAGCCACCAAGTGATTTTCTCACAACCTAAGCAACCAGAGAGATCTAGGAGCAAGGAGGAAGTTCAGGGTGGAAAAAAATCTGAGTTTCAAGCCATCTCCAGCGAGCTCCGGCGGCCAAGGTCACTGCCAGCCTAGGTATGCCCTCCACAGACCTCAATTTCCTTCCAAAATAGTTTCCTGGATCTCCTTCTTGCTTCCCCAGTCAATTCCAGTGGCGCTAGAGGGTTTCCCTGGCTGGAATCAAGGTTCCAGGGGTCACCGGAGTTGTTTTTCGGTGACCTAGGTGGGGCACGAATCAATTGATCGATTCGCGCCCCAATCAGCTCGATTCTCCTTCCCTCAGGTCCCTCTTATTTCTCCGATCCCTAGTGCGTCGTTTCATTGCTTCCCTGAGCCTCCATGAGCTGATCACTGGAGTCGTGCATCGTTGCCTTCGCTGGAGAAGATGACTGGTAACGACGATGAATCGCGCAACTCCAGCCCCGCTGTGCCTCTCCAAGCCTCCAAGAATGCTCCATAGCACGCCCCCAACATTTCGGAGCATCAAAGTTGAGCTTCGTGCCCTGAATCACCTCTGCAACCTCGTTCACCAGAGAAGACGACGACGACAGTAGGCAAGACCCAAAATCGAGTGAATCGCGACCATTCTCACTCCTAGATGATGGAAAACCATCCCCTCCGTTCTCCCGAGCACCCTGGAGTCTTAGATCGCCGATCCAATGCCTTCGGTGCTTCCTTCTTCCACGGCGCCATCGCCGGAGTGGTGTCGACGGTGAGGGGGATGGGCTACCAATTCCAACCGTCGAGCATCGAATCCAGACCATTGGATGTGCTCCACTCCTCCTCCTCTTGCTCCCCATGAGCTCTGATGCCTGATCTGGCAAAGGGATGCCCCGAAAGGGCATCCCAGGCGGTGGTTGATGGTGGAGCTCCATCGTCGGCGGCCGTCACCCTTTTTTTCTTTAAAAAAAATAAAAAAAAAGTTTTCTTTTGAATAAACTACTGGGCTTTTCTTTTATTGCACTGAGGTCCCTCTTTTCTTACAAATAGGTCCTTTTTCTTATAGTTAGGTCCTTGCAAGAAATTTTTGAATCGTTTTAATAATGTTTGATTTGGCAATATTGCAATGTGCCCCTTGTATATTCTTGTTAATGTTTTCCATGCTTTAAAATTTGACTTAAACCCTTTGAGTTTCTTTTCATGCATTTAAGTTCAGCATTTTTGCATTTAAAACCCTGATATTTACTAAAACCGTTCTAAATGCATATATTTCTGGCATAATTGCAAGTTAAACCCTGGATATTCAAATATTAACTCAAATGTGCTCAAACATTGCATTTAAAACCCTGAGCTACATTAAAATAATTCTGAATGCATATTTCTTTGTCAAAATTACAAATCAAACCCTAGGAATTTAAATATATATTCATATGTGTTCAAAATTGCATTTTAGTGCTTGAATTTTACTGATTTCTCACTAAATGCATGTTTTCTAGGGTAAATTTGCATAATAGTCCTTGAACTTCCTGAATTTCAAACTTAAGACCATTTTCTAGCACTTTTAACCCTGAATTTCTTCAGAATTGCATTAAATACATGTTTTAATGGCAAAATTGCATATTGACCCCTACGGATATTGAATTTGACCAAAAATACACAGTTTTGCACATTTAACCCCTAATTTCTTCAAAATTACATAAAATGTGTTTTCCTTTGTATTTTTGATGATTTAACCTCAGAATTTCAAATTTAATTCAGAATTTGGGAATTTTTCACAAAAGCCCCTGGAATTTAAACTTTTTACTCTTACATGCATTTTGTACATTTTGTTGCTATTTTTCATGCATATTTTCTCATATCTTCTTTCTTGCATTATGCACACACTTCCAACTTGTTTCAAACTCAATTTTCACATTGTTTCTTGGATTTCTTCTGACTTTTACGATTTTAATTTGATTTGACTTTCCATCGCTCGAAGGCGTACATTAACATGTTTGACAATGCCGACATTAACCCAAAAGAGGATTATTTTCCTTAATTTGATTTTCTCGGATTTCTTCGTGTTTCTGCTGATTTGCATGACGCTTTTCGAGTATTCTCGATTTTCACGATTTCCTTATCACCCACAGACGTATAGTAAAGCAGCATTATCAAAGCCTACATTTGTCCCTCAGATTATCTTTTTTTTCCTTCTTTTCTTCTCTTCGATTTGGCATGTTTTCGCAGTCATCTTGAGCATGTACATTCATATATCTTTTCTTCTCTTCGATTTGGCATGTTTTCGCAGTCATCTTGAGCATGTACATTCAGAATAGGCAAGCATACACACAATAGACCATTAGCAAGTAGGAAACATAGAAAGATTGAGTTCTGCAAGCGTATAGGTTTGCCTAACCCCTTCCCCATGCGTAACAAGAATCCTTACCCTTTCTCTGGCCCACATTGATTTGTGCACCACATCCATTAGGCACGGAGTATGCATATGTTTTCTTCAACTTGGTTTCTTTTGGATTTTCCTTTGTGATTGGTTTTCCTTGTCTTTCCATTAAAAGACGAGATGGTGACTCCTTTCCTTATCCTTTCCTTATCTTTCCTTGGTGTTTCCGAGTCTAGTCATCTTCTCCGAATTCAACATCTTCACTGTGACCGTATCGGAATTCCTCGTGTGCTTTCACGCACCGTAGGAGAGCCATGTAGGGTTCCACCGGCATGATCACAGGAACTGGCGACTCCGTTGGGGATAACCAGATTCTAGCTTTCGTTTTAGTTTTCTTACTTGTCTTTGGTCTATATACTTTGTGCTTGTTTGCTTGTTCTGTTTGCTTGTACATAGTTGACTGAACATGCCTTTTTTGTGCCTTTTTACACCATTGCCATGCCACCGCACATGCACATGACCTAATTCATGCTTTTTGTTGAGATACTTGCTTTTATTCACTTACTTATGAGCACTACACTAGCGCATGCCATATTCATGCCTTTTGCTAGATTGATTGATTGTTTAGATGCCACAATTGTATGTTTTTTCTCCTTTTTGTATTTGCCATGGTTAGGAGAATAGAGACATGTTTGCCTCCCTTCCTGGTTAAAATAAAACACACAAACTCAGACAAACAACTAATAAGGCATAACTAGAGACAAATGTTCACAATTCCCCTTGGTTTAATAAAATGCAAGTAAAAGACACAAAAGCATATCGCATGATTGATCATATAAGGCATGCATCTTCTCCTCTGAGTCCACCCACAGTTTGCGAAGGACAATTCAAGTAGCGCGTTCTATAGCTTTGGCATAGGACGTGTTGCTAGTTTATCCCCCCTTATCTGGGGTTGTGTCGGTGCTAGTAGAGGGTACAACTCCATACTACTGCAAAAGACAAGGCCACCAATGCACCACCCGTTCACTGCCTGCGCTCCGACCAAGACTTAGAACAGGAACCTTATTTTTATGACCAGAGTCAAAACCCCAAACCCATGAGTGCGTCCCATATGGTCAACCCCATGTGGGACATTCATGGTAAGAGAGCGCAGTTTAGTAGCATTCATGTGCATGTGTGCCATTCATGCCATCCTAACAAACAATTGCATAGCTTGCTTGTTTCTTTTGTTGTTTTGTCTTCCTTTATTCACTAACCCCTTAGGTTTTGTCCTTTGCCAAGTATAGGGTGTGACCGTGTCCGTCCGTGCCCAACCCGAAGGGAGGAGGAAGGGGAGGAGACCACAGCCATGCCAATGATGGCGATGGCGCAAGGATAAATGAAAAGAAAAGGGAGTCGCCACCTAGTCTTTTAAGGGAAAGACGAGGAAAACCACAAAAGGATGAATGCATGGGGAAGATGGGAAGGCTGGATGTCTGCTAACCAGAGGATGGGTAAGGATTCCTATTACGCACGAGGAAGGTGTTAGGCACCCTCGTACGCCCGAGAAACTCGGTCTTTCTAGTCCAAATGCTTGCTAAGGTTTGACGAATGTTTACTAAACTGGGATCATGCTCTAATCATGCTAATGTGTATGGATGTGACAAGACTAAATGAATGTGTAAGACGACGCGTGAAAACTGCGAAGAAATCCACATGAAATCATGATAAAGTCGTGAAAATCAAAAGGGGAAAAAATAACCCGTGATGGCGTTAAATGTTGGCTTTGACAAGCCTTTTGCTGTACGCCCTCGGGCGATGAGGAAAATTGTTAAAATCGAAAGAAGGGGAAAAATAATCCGTGATGGGTCAAATGTCGGCCCTCGGGCTTGTTACAGTACGCCCTCAGGCGATGGAAAATCAAACAAGTGAAAAAACCGCGGAAAACCGAGGAAAACGAGGTAAAGACTAAGCTCGGAACATAGCTAGAAAGCGTGCACCAAGCTAGGAAGAAAAGATGGAGAAAATCGTGCAAAAAGATGTGAAAAATATGCAAAATGCAAGTGTGAGTGCAAATCTGAAGATGTCTAGGGGGTTTTGTGCAAAAAGCTCAAATCAGAGAAAAAATCGGTATCCAGAAGCCCAAATCAGCGAAAATACATAGGAAGACACATTCCATGCATGTATGAAGAAATCTAGGGTTAAATGTGCTTCCTAGTGCAAAATAAGTTCCCTAGGGGCTAAAATGCAATTTACCCACTAATGCGTGCAATGTATGTCAAATCAGCACAAAATCAGGGTAAAAATGCAAGGAAAACACTCAAAAATGAT
>JAMKQA010043296.1:0-36755 GCA_024699735.1 Posidonia australis | reverse complement strand
TAATAATACCCAGTGATCGGAGTTGCACATTTGAAAACGAATTTGCATTACAACCTTACTGAATTTGTTGAATTATGCACGAGGACTCTGCTTGAGGTCATAAATGGCTTTCTTGAGGTTGGATACACGTGTCTCTCCCTGAGCAATATACTCAGGAGGTTGTTCCATAAAAACCTCCTTTAGTAAATCGAGCACATACTTTTTTTGAGACAAAATTATTCCATCCTTGGCATGAGCTATCTTTATCCCTAGGAAGTATTTAGGTCTGCCCAGATCTTTTGTTACGAAGTATTTTTAAAAAAAAAACTGTACTCTCATCAACACTTACTTTGTCACTGTCAGTGATTAAAATATCGTCTACATAAATCGTTGAAATAACACAGTCTGTGGATCTCTGCTTAATAATACCCAGTGATCGGAGTTGCACATTTGAAAACGAATTTGCATTACAACCTTACTGAATTTGTTGAATTATGCACGAGGACTCTGCTTGAGGTCATAAATGGCTTTCTTGAGGTTGGATACACGTGTCTCTCCCTGAGCAATATACTCAGGAGGTTGTTCCATAAAAACCTCCTTTAGTAAATCGAGCACATACTTTTTTTGAGACAAAATTATTCCATCCTTGGCATGAGCTATCTTTATCCCTAGGAAGTATTTAGGTCTGCCCAGATCTTTTGTTACGAAGTATTTTTAAAAAAAAAACTGTACTCTCATCAACACTTACTTTGTCACTGTCAGTGATTAAAATATCGTCTACATAAATCGTTGAAATAACACAGTCTGTGGATCTCTGCTTAATAATACCCAGTGATCGGAGTTGCACATTTGAAAACGAATTTGCATTACAACCTTACTGAATTTGTTGAATTATGCACGAGGACTCTGCTTGAGGTTATAAATGGCTTTCTTGAGGTTGGATACACGTGTCTCTCCCTGAGCAATATACTCAGGAGGTTGTTCCATAAAAACTCCCTTAAGCAGATCACCATAAAGAAAGGCTTTTTTGACATTCAACTCGTACATTGGCCACTGTAGATTGACTGTAATTGAAAACACAATCTGGATGGAGTTCAGTCGGACAATAGGAGAAAACATTTCAAAATAGTCGACTTATATGTCTTTGTGAAACCTTGTGCGACAAAACGAGCCTTATACTGATCAATAGTGCCATTAGTATTGTAATTAATAGAGAATACCCAACGACAACTGGTAATCTTGGCACCTGCTAGTAGAGTGACAAGGTCCCATGTCCCACAAGACTGTAAGGCTAACATCTCTTCATCCATGGTCATCTTCCATTCAGGTATTTGAGACGCCTCCTGATAATTCTTGGGTATAGAAATAGATGGCAAAGACAAGGCAAAGTTTCGATACATAAGATGTAGGTGATCATAGGTGATATAATGAGAAAAAGGATGTGCAGTACCATGAGTACCTTTCCGGAAGATAATAGGAAGGTCAAGCTCAGAGAGGATAGGATTGGGGCCAAGAGAGGTTGAACCTGCTTCATTGGTGGCGGATTGATCAATTCCTTGAGTCAATGGTTGTTCTTGATGTTGTGGTTGCTGCGAATAAACTTATAGAGGAGGGTCAGTAGGAGGTGCTAGTGCAAGTTGTGGGACAGACTCTTCAATAGGAACACTCAGTGGAATAGGAAGATAAGAGGAAGTTGGAAAAGAAGAGAAAGGAGTGTCCTCAAATAAAGTAATATCTGTAGAGACAAGATACTTTTGACTTACTGGGTTATAGTAGAAATAATCCTTTTGAGTACGAGAATATCTAATAAACATGCAGCGAATAGACCATGGATAGAGTTTGTCCAAATTCGGGCAAGTATTTTGAACAAAACACACGCAAAACCTTTGGAGGAAGAGAGAAAAGAGACTTCTAGGGAAATAAAAGAGAATGAGGAATGTTCCCACAAACAGAGGAAAGTATGCGATTTATGAGATGACATGTAATAATAACTGTATCAGTCCATAATTGCTGGGGAGTTTTCATTTGGGCCATGAGTGTTCTAGTAATATCTAACAAATGATGGTGTTTACGTTCAACAACACCGTTCTGTTGAGACATCTTAGGATACAAAGTTTGATGGATAATCCTTTAGGCTTTACACATAAGAGATACATCACTCTGAACATATTTAAGAGCATTATCAGTATGAAACACATGCAATGGTTCAGAGAATTGGGTTTTTATTTTATTGAAAAATATTTTGATAACATTGACTACTTGAGTGCGATCCTTTAGAAGATAAATTCAAGTCATTCCAGAAAAATTATCAATAAAGATAATAAAATATCGAAAGCCCTAAACAGGCTCAATACGACACAGTCCCCACACGTCAGAGTGAATTAATTCCATGGAAGCACAACTTTGTTTTTCCTTACATGCGATATGAGGATTGTCCATGCTTCCCAAGTTAACAAGACGTACACTGGAAATTATTGACAGATACAAACACTAGTAAAAGACTATTTAATTTTTCTAATGAAGGATGACCAAGAGGGTAATGTCATAAAAAAGAAAACTCAATTGTGGACATAGTATAAACAGAGGTAGGAGGCGACGTGCAACTAATGAGGCAGTATAAATCATTTCACTCAAGTCTCAAACCAATTTGTTTCCCAATCTGCAGGTTCTGTATAAGAAGATAAGTGGGAAAAAAAGGTTATTGCACAGTTATGGATTTTGGTTAGTTGGCTAACTGAAAGTAAGTTAACAGGAAAATTGGATATATAAAGAATATCACGTAGAGTAAGATTATTAGTAGAGACACATTTTCTTGTCCATGGATAAGTGAATGTATCCCATTAGTAACTGTAACAGAAGGTGTAGAAATAGAAGTGGTCATGGAAGAAAAAGATGGCGAGTACTAGACATATACTTTGACGTACCTGAATCAACTACCTAGTCGGCATCAGAAGTCATGAATAATGCTGGCGTACTTAATGGAGTAGCGTGTGTAGTAGTAGTCGTCTGAGCAACTGGAGTAGCCTAGGACTGAAGGAAGCGAGCATACTCTGCTTGAGAAATTGTCATAGTATCATTGGAGTTGAAGGACGGTGTAGAGTTGTCTTCGGTAACACTTTGCTCAGTCTGGTTTGTCGAACTTTGCTCAACAATGATCTAAGGAGTGATTCGTGTGGCCACAATGCTTACACTTCAGATTACCCTGTTGGATGCCACGTCCTCTTTCTGAATCACGACCCCGTCCATAGCCTCTTCCACAACCAGAGTCTTGACCATGACTAGAGATAGCTAAGGTAGACTGATTGCTGTGCACCGTAGGAGTTTCAGTAGAAACCTGCAGAACGTGAGAAAAGATAGATGTCAAGGATGCAATAGAATCAACACCGAGAATGTGATTACGTACCTGAAAGGCGAGCTTGGGACAGAGTGAGATAAAAATTTTGCAACCGTAAGTTCTTCTCGATACTGACGCATAATTTGAATATCAGGAACCAAAGGTTGAAGGATTTTAAGTTCATCGAGAAGAATCCGAGTAGAAGTTTATAAGTTCTGAATTGGTCATATATTTCAATAACCTGGGTAATATTCTTATCTTGAACATAAGTGACCTTCAAAGTATCCCAGATGGTCTTGGCAGTAGGAAGTATGACCACACCACGAGAGATTTGAGGTTCTATATTATTCAACAGTCAAGTAATGACATCATAATCAGAAGCTAGTAAGTCATCGTACTCTGCAGACTTGTGATTGGAAGAGTTATGAGTAATATGCTTGATTTTTTTATAGACACCTAGAAAAATATGAATAGATTTTGTCTATATGAGATAATTTTTGTCATCAAGTTTAATAGATGTACCACTAAGAATACGTAGTATAGCATCATCAGAACCAGAAATCGGAGGAGGTCATAAGTGCGAAGTACGTAGAAAAAGGAAAAATAACAGTAAAGAGGGCAACAAAATATCACATAAAAGACCATAATAGTGACAGAGAGAAGAGACAGCCTAGTAAATCATCCTTAACAGGTGACGAGGGTTGTTCACAGTACTGGGGAGGGGGGTGTAGGACGTTCGTCGGTGAAGAAGAGGGAGAGACCAGACATGGGAGAGGCTGGAGTAGGTGCTGGACTACTAGCCTCCCACTTCTGACAGTTGGAGTGGCTGATGGAGTCGAGTACGCAAGCAGGAAGGGTCGACGGAGGTGAGCACAGGTCCTGGAGTGTCGTCTGAGCCTATCGAGTGGCCTGAGGGGGTGGAGGAGCCTCGCGGAGGAGGGGAAGAGACAGGAGGAGCTGCGTGGAGAGGGAGCAGGTGCTGGAGGAGTCGCGTGGAGAGGGAGCAGGTATCGGTGGTGGTGTTGGGCCGCGGACGCAAGGCATGGGAAGGTCGATAGTGGCAGGGGAGGGGCTGGAAGTGGCTGACGGCGGGAAAGGAGTGGGGTTGTGGGGAAAAGAGAACTAGGGTTAGGGTTTTTTTTGTTTTTTTGAAGGAGAAAACTTAGTGTTGTGGTAATAGAGGAAAACAAAGATATGATATTGTAATAATCTTATTGATGGAGACTGAGTACATATATATAGGGAGATAAAATCCTACTCCTAATTACATTTGGCTGTCATATCATATATAGTAATTGGAGTATCTTAATAGGAAACGAATATCCATATAATCATTACATAATAGCCCATCTAACAATTCTAACATACATGTTATGTACTTCTTGTGGCCTGATTACATGTTGCTAAATCTGGTTCCCTTGTTCATGTGTTACTGCTGCAATAGTTCTACATTTGTGTGATTCTGTGTATGCCTCCTCTAGTGCATGTTTTGGTTGCTGCAAGTTTTGCTTGTATGGTGGTATTAGAACTCTATAATGTCTTCCATCTCCACGTATAACCCATTCAACCCCTTTCATGATTCCTGGGTACAAAACTTTAGTGGGACAATGATGAAACTTAATGGTAGAAATTATCTCCTTTAAGCCAAAACATTAATTTTATTCCTCAGGACTCATAGGAAGCTGAAACACATCACACACTAAATATAAAGACTAGTTTACTGTCAATTATGGTGTCATTTTGTGGTTTGTGAATAGCATGGATGAAAATATTAGTTCAGACGTCATTTTTCTTACTCCCTACTAAGAGAATTTGGGACACCATAGAGGAGACATGGCCATGTGAAAAACATTTCCCGGTGTTTGAGATCCACGAACAATTCTTCAATCTATAGTTAGGCGATCACAATGTTCAGGAGTTGTATACCTTCCTTCTGATGGTTGAACAATTCTTCAATCTATAGTTAGGCTGCAACTTGTTGTATCTATTGTGACAATTCTAAGGAAATACTGTGAGAATTTAACTGTTGCTAAGTTCTTGTCGACTCTTCGTTGTGAGATTGCTCAGGTTCAATGCTTGGTGTTGAGATAGTTCCTTCGCTTTCTTCTACGTTTGGTCTTGTTTTTCGCATTTTTACTGGAACACCTTCCATTCCTAGCTAGTTGACCGTGATTAACTCTACTCATGGTCGTGGTCAAGGACATGGTCGAAGTTGTAACTCTAAGGGAGGCCAAGGAATTAGGATGTATGATCACCATGGTCGCTCTTATCATACTTCCAACAAATATTGGGATAAGTTTGGCAAACCAAAATAGGCGTAGTATGCTTTGATAGGTAGTTCTGGTGATACCAAGGCCATTTTAGATGTAGTTATAGTTTCAGGGACAGAGTATGAGCATTTTTTGCAGTTCCAGGCCAACCAACAGTCTACTGTTGTTACTTATGCCTCCACATCAGGTACTATGTCCATGTAGCCTTTAAGAATAGTTCTTGCATTATAGACTTTAAGACCTCCACCTATATGTCAAGATCTTTTCACTGACTTATCTCGTTTACAAGACCTTTGTTCTATTTCCATTGCAGATGATAGGTTATGTTCTATTGTTGGTGAAGGAGTTGTTTACACCTTTTCAAAATTTTCTTTTAACAAAGTTCTCTATATCCCTAATTTTCTCTACAATCTTTTTCCATATCACTACACTATTTAGGACCTAAAGTTTGGGAAGAGGATTATTTTGAACCGTAAATGTGGTTGTGGATTGTACGTGCTTGTTTATCGATGTGGTTCCCAGGGATTTGCTATCTTCCATTTTTGTGTAGGAGTTATCTCTCACTTGATATTATTGTCTTGGTCATTCCTCTCTTTGTAAGCTTCAACATGTTTTATCGTGGTTGTCAGTCGAGTCCTTTAAATATGAGTCATGTCAGTTAGGTAAGTATCATCATACTATCTATCGTCATCCGTCTAGGTTTGTCATTGATGGTCTTTTTCATTTGATTCATTCTGATATTTGGAGTCCTTTACGTGTTACATTTGTTTTTGGGTTTCAATATTACATCATATTTATTAATAATTATTCTCAGGTGTCTTGGGTTTACTTGTTGAAAGATCATGTTCATGTACGTGAGATAATCAAAATCTCTTTCAATGAAATAAAAATTTAGTGTTGTGTTTCTTTAAAGATATTTTGTATTGATAATGCTTTAGGTTTTGTTTAGAATGAAATTCATAATTTTTGTTTCTCTTTAGGCATTTTACATCAAACTATTTGTCCTCGTACATCTCAGCAATGAAGTGAGTATGAGGAAATATCGTCATATACTTACTGCCATTGATACTTTCATCACTAAAATGAATGTTCCAAAAGTGTTTTGGTCTGACAACATCCTTCCTCATTAATAGATCTTTTTCAATTAAATAAAAATTCAATTTTCTGCTTCTCCAAATATATTTCGTATTAATAAATACTTTGGATTTTGTTTAAAGTGAAATCCATAATTTTTTTGCCTTTTTAGGCATTTTGCATCAAATTACTTGTCTTTATACATCCTAGCAGAATGGAGTGATTGAGAGGAAATGTCGTTATATTCTTGATGTCATTCACACCCTCATGATTTAGATGGATGTTCCAGAAGTATTTTCCTACCTCATTAACCGGATTGCCTTTCGTTGTTTTGTTTGGTGCAATATCATTTAGTAAATTGTGTCCTTGTGATACTTTGTTTCATCTACCTTTTCGTTTGTTTAGGTATGTTTGTTATGTTTAAGACCAACTCTCACTTAGGTCTATCAAATGTATATTCTTCGGATATTCTTGGATTCAGAAGGGATATCGTTGTTTTAATCCAACTTCTTGATGTTACATTAAATTGATGTTACCTTTGGTGAGTTCACATCATTTTCTTGGGCCATCTTTCCATCTTGAGTCTCCTACTATGGTCCTTCGGACTCGCGTTGATGACTTGATTTTTAATGGTATAGATAATACTCTTGTGGCTTCTACTCGCCTATTACAGGTTTATTCTCATCGAACACGACAAGTTCATCTACTTTCATTACCAGTTGATTCCTATTTGATGCTAGCAGGTCTAGTTTCTTTTGATTTTAGATATTTCTATTGTACTTTGTTGGGTTAAGCAATCAGTTACTACATATTTTATTTCTTATTTATTTGTTATGGTCGTTCTCACCTTAATTTTTGCCAGTTTGTGTTGTCAGTATCCTCTATGTCTATACCCAGGATCTACAAAGAGGCTGTTAACATTCCATAGTGGTAAGTTGCCATAGAGGAGGAAATGCAGGTGTTAAGCTCACATTCTTGTCCAGTAAATGCTTCTATTATCTTTTGTAGATGACTTTACATCATTAAGTATAAATCAAATGGCATAGTAGATCGATACAAAACACGTCTATTAGCACGTGGATTCACATAGACATTTGGTGTTAATTATATTATGACTTTCTCTCTTGTGGTCTTGTTGAATTTCATTCGTCTATTGTTTTCAATCTTTATAAATCAGTCCTCGCAAACGCATCAACTTATGTCAAAAACGTCTTTCTCAATGTTGATATTGCAGAACTTGTCCTAATGAAGCAACTTCTAGTTTAGTTGAAGGGTACTGTTTGTCACTGCAGAAAGGCGATTTATTATCTCCAACAGAGTTTTAAAGTATGGTTTGAAAAGTTCAATAACATTGTTATGATAGTAGATTTTTAAATATATGTAGTTGATCACTTTGTATTTATTAGGAGACGCACTACCAGCAATGTTGTTCTAACTGTATATGTTGATGACATATTTTTGACAGAACGTGATACAATAGAAATTATGGAGACAGAAATATTTAAGGAAACATTTTGTTACAAAGGATATAGGCAAGTCTATATATTTCCTTGGCATAGAGTTTGCTTATGGTAGAGGCCATATAGTGTTATCGTAAAGAAAATATATTTTTGATCTTGGGTTGTAAAACTAGAAAACACCTTAGTTGATCAAAACCCTATTGTTTGAATATGTTGGATGATATAGAAGGTTCATTGGGAAGTTGATTTACTTTATTGTCATTTGTCTAAATACTGTGATTGGTCTCCTTAGACAATTCAATGCATTACACGTACTAGAATACATTAAGGGCACACATGGAAAAGATCTCATTTACCAAAAGTATGGGCATCTTAAAATTGAAGTCTACTCTGATTCTAGTTATGCAAGAGACGAGAAATGGAAATCTACATCAAGTTATTGTACTTATGTTAGGGGAGAATCTTAGCGAAGTAAAAAGTAGAATGTAGTATCCAGGTTTAGTGTAGAAGTTGAATACAGATTTATGATAGATTATGTGAAATGATTTGGCGTTAAATACAGATTTATGATAGACTATGTGAAATGATTTGGCTTAAGTCTCTTCATTTTTTCAATGTGGGATTATTCTAACACTTCTCCTCACTTGTGGCCTATTTTAAATCTAAGAAGTGTTTCTTTTAAACATAGGTGGATGTGTGTGGACTTGAGCCCATTTAGGTCTCTTTTGGCTTTGATATCATATTGAAATATGGACGTTCAACTCAAAATCAATTGGCAATGAGTGGAGGGATTCATTTATATATAATCATAAGTCTTAGTCTTTACTTTTTTAATGTGGGACTATTCCAACAGTTATGAAAGAAATCTTTTCAATCCCATATGTTTCTTCTTTAGAGTAGCTTACAGACTTCACTAAGCTCATGTTTGGATACGGGAATGAGGACGGAATAAAGATAGAATTGGAATAGTAATTCCGTTTGATAAGTCAACAGTGGAATAATAATTCTTATTTTGATTTACTTATTTCAGAATAACTATTCTGCAGGAAAGGTGGTTATTCTGTTAAGTTATTATCATATATGTATGTATACATTGTGTTTATTTTTTGTCTAAAAATTAATACATATATAATATAACGTATACATATTTTAAACTAGATACATATCTTAATAATCAAGTTGATTATTATTAATCTACATGTTTTTCACCTATTCTATTCTGATGTTTTTCATTCAAACTAGAATATATCCTTATATACATTTATTCATTTTTAAAAGAAAATCACTTCCAAATTGAATAGCAATATCATCAAAATACTAATACTACTTTTCTTTTATTCCTACTTTTCTTATTCTACATCTAAAGAGGAGCGAAGAGTCTAGCTTTAGATATTTTTGAGTTTCTTTGTAAGTAACTAGGCATGAGGTTCCAACTTAAGGGGGTGTGTTAAGTGAGATAATAGGTTATTAGTAGTTATACAAGTTATTGGATATCCATATAACCATATTTCTATTAATACCTACACACACACACACACACACACACATAACTCTTAGCTGATGAGGCGTAAACATTATTTTCTCTAACAAGGTCTTTAACCCAGGCAAAGAGGCATCAAAGCTTAAATTCTTCTTGATGATGCTTCACGCAGTAGTGCTTTTTTTAAGGTGGTTTTGACTTGCAAGAAACATAGTATTTTCTAATTTTGAAGGTAAAGTGTCCAATTGGGACATTTAGTAATGGTATAAGGTCCTTTTGGTGTTAGTGCCTGATTGGATTAGGACTCTAGTCCAGATGTTGTTGAGTGTGAGAAAGTATTACTTGTTCTACACGTTGGACTGAACATATATAAAGTATAAAGTTTTTTCCCTTTCTTTAAAGGTGTATGCGTTAAATACATGTTTCTGTTTTATGATTTAAGGCAATCTTATTTTCCATGTAACCTTTACTCTGTTTGTTATTTATATTTCTTTCCCACTGATTTAAAGGTAGACTGGAGAGTTGAGTAGTTGACTTTCCTGGGTATATGATTTTTTATTATTCCTTAATTTGAATTGCACAGTTGTTGGAGAATCTAAATTGCATTTTGGCAGCTGTAGTTTTCTTCTTATAGCCTTTGGCATTGCAATGACGAAGTTGCTATTATATTTCTGAGGCAGGTTTATGAAATATGAACAAGCTTGACAAATATTGTTTGTTTTTGTTTGTTTGTGGACATGTAATGCCTTTGATTTTCTTTGCAACAAACTATCATTTCAGGTTATAAGTAAGTGGGGTGTTCAGAACAATATTGACTTTCTCTCATTATCCTATACCAGACATGCAGAAGATGTGCGACATGTAAGGCTGGTTGTATTTTGGTAGTGCTAATTATTTTATACTTCTAGTGACTTGCAATTTATGCTTGCATCTAGGTAGGCTACTTTATTGAGACTCTTGAAATAAGTTACTCTTTTAGTTTATTGTTCAGTATGCATCTAGTATATAGATCAAATAACATATACTAAATCTAGCTGTTCCCTTTTTAAACCTTTTTGTAGACTAATAAGCATCCTGTCCAATGCAGGCACGGGAGTTTCTTTCAAAGTTGGGAGACCTTCACCAAGCTCAGATTTTCGCAAAAATTGAAAATATCGAGGTCTTGTGCTGAGATATTATATTTTCTTCTGTACTTCTGTAGGAGTTTTCAGATTTCCAATTGCCATCTACTGTTATCTTGCAGGGTTTGACTCATTTTGATGAGATTCTACGTGAAGCAGATGGTATAATACTTTCACGTGGAAATTTGGGAATAGATCTTCCTCCAGAGAAGGTTGGGTCCCTTGTTGCATTTTTTTTACATACGCCTCTAGTCATGATATGGGTATTATTTGGATATTAGAAATTGATTTTTGATGCAGTGGAATTGAGAATTGGGCTGGCCCATGCAGTTCTGCAATGCCCATTAGTTTCAAAATACATTCACCAAATTCACGTTGAACTAGATATCCAACCTGTAATGTTGGCTGCGGCAATTGTTCTCAGGCAAATGGACTTTCAAAAATTAAGAGCGAGATTTTTTGAGTATCATAAATCTTTAGAATTTGATTTTAATATTTTCTTGCTGAATTCCTTCCTTCTTATGCAAAGTGCAATGGAAAATCACTCTTTGTGCATTAAATTTCCATGAAATTTAAGGGCAAATTGTCAGTTAGTCTATGACGAAGTTTACTCATGGGGGAAAAGGACTTCATTTGGAACTGCATTTTTAACTGCAGGTTGTAGGTTTTAATTAGAATAGTTTTTTGAGTAAAAGTTGTTCCAAACATGCCTTTCTTCTAGTGTCCTTTTGAAGCAGTGACCAACTTTTCTATGGTTTTCAACTAAATATATAGCTGATACCACAAATGGATCCTAAATTGAATAGTTTTCCTTCGATAATTGAAACTTCTGCTGTCCAACTTGTTTTTATCTTTTGCTTTTGTGATGTAGTGATGGGTAGTGTGTCTTAAACATTAGTTACACTTTTGTTATGCGGCCTTATCGCACCCCAAATGTAATGTCAATTGGTCATTATTGAGGACCAAGTATAAGAAAATAAAATTGAATTCTTTGAATTTGGTGCCAAGTTTTGTACCATGGCACTAGCCAAACGTGTGGTAACGTAACGACAAGTAACTTATCTTTTATAGGAAGGCTTATGAAAAGCCTCTACTGAAGTTGTTGCTGTATGAGCAATACTTTGGATCTTTCTGAAGTCCCCATTTTCTCATCTAATGCATGTTGAACTCTAATATTAATATAGTCATGCACACTAATCCATTAGTTTGCTGGCTGGTCAAAGTTCATCAAATCTTGGCATTATTCCTTTGATAATTTAATTTTTGCACTTTTCTTTTGTTTGTTTGGCTGGGATTGCATTATTTGCATCTTCTTGATACCGAGATTTGTTTAATTCAAGGAGTGGCTTAGGATGCTTCTATTTACTCTGGAGTTTTCTCTTAGTTTATAAGATGAAGATGTATCTTCTTGTGTCTCTCGGTCAGTTATCTTTTCTTAGATTTTATGGGCCTGTTTTGTTATGTTACTGAACTCATGCTTACTGCTAAATTGTAGGAGTGGCTTAGGATGCTTCTATTTACTCTGGAATTTTTTCTTAGTTTATAGGATGAAGATGTATCTCCTTGTGTCTCTCGGTCAGTTGTCTTTTCTTAGATTTTATGGGCCTGTTTTGTTATGTTACTGAACTCATGCTTACTGCTAAATTGTAGGTGTTCTTATTCCAAAAGGCTGCTGTTTACAAATGTAACATGGCTGGAAAACCTGCAGTTGTCACCCGTGTTGTGGACAGCATGACGGACAACTTGAGGCCAACACGTGCAGAGGCAACTGATGTTGCCAATGCAGTATTGGATGGTATTTTCTAGCCTAATAGATCTCTTTCTGACAAAGCCAACTGTTTGGATCCTTTCTAAAAAATTATATTATTATTATGTTGAAGTTTTGTATGTTTCTTTTTTTTTTGCCGATTGATTTCAGGAAGTGATGCCATTCTTTTGGGTGCTGAGACTCTTCGTGGGTTGTATCCTGTTGAAACCATTTCTATTGTAGGAAAAATATGTGCTGAGGTATTCAATTTGAATAGTGCATTAGCCTTGAATTTGAATTTCTTTGCTTGTTACTTGCTGTTGCTTAGGAGGCAGATTATACATGTTTTAAAGATTGGATTATGATTGCCAATCTGGTATAGATTTACATGTTAACTTAATTTTGGAACATCCGCATCCATCATATCCTTGGATCTTTGTCTTGAAATTGTTGATCATCTACTCTATCATTGTCCACTCATAAGGTGTTTTAGCCACATATCCTTATTTTCAATATTCACTAGTTCTCTTAATAAATAGTTTGTTTATCTGTCTTCTATCCCAAGGCTTACGGCATAGATTCCAATTTTGGGAAAATGTTGTCTGAGCTCTCAAGTTTATTCCTGTCATCTAGCTGGCCAAATTCTGTATTGATTTGTAATTATAACACCCTTGCTTAAAATGCCTAGTGTAAACAATTTACTGTCATAATCTTGAATGCATTATATGGTTTAACTAGTTTTGATTGAAATGACTCAATAAAATGAGTCTGATTGTGTATAAACTGCTTTAACAAGACTTTTGGCAGCCATTTCAGTGATTTCAGCTCTGGTAGTCTGGTTTCTTGAATTTTTGCAACCCCTGCAATCATTTCTAGAAGTAATAGATTCATTTTGATAATTGGGCCTATTAAAAGGTTTTTTCCATCTACCACTCTGTTACTATGTATTTTTGAAATTCTTGATTATATCTTGTTTTGTTTTTATCTTTTGCTATTGATACATTCCATGCCTTTTTTTAATAAAAGGTGAGATACCAATCCATCAAGTGACCAGAAAACTTCATATTGCATTGTATAGATCTTATCATTGACTTTGTTTATCAATCAAGTTGATGGTGATTGACTAATGATAACAGGGAAATGGCTGGGGGTAATAAATAAGTAAATAAAATTTTGGAGAAGCATTTCGATTCTCCTAAATCAATTGGAACATCTTCCTGAATCCTGATAGCACTTTGTGTGTTGGTACTTTTATAAAATTTTCAAATAGCATGTTCACTTGCAGACATGGTTCTAAATGTGGATTTCGTGTCGGACTTCGATAAGTTGAAAATTAGATATGTGTTGGGAAAATATCGGTATGTCGGAATTGTGTCGGTGGAAACACGGTAAAAAAAAAATTACATTTTGTTCAGAAAACTTCCATTTCGATATAGTGTCGGAGTTATGTCAGTAAATTGAAAACAAGACACGTGTCGGAGAAATTTCGGCGACACGCGTAGACATTTAGTACCATGCTTGCAGATAATTCACTTCATTTGTGAAAGATGACCTACAAATTTAGTTGTCTTTGATGCCCTGCTGTTCTTGTCATGAACATATTTGTGTTTGGTTCCTCTCAACGAAATGACCATGCAGGCTGAGAAGGTTTTCAACCAAGATTTGTACTTTAAAAAGACAGTGAAATATGTTGGGGAACCCATGACTCACTTAGAGTCCATAGCTTCATCTGCGGTATGTCCTCATAAATGTTCATGTTGTTTCATCTACTGTAGAGCTATGGCAATATATTGAAATCTAGCTTTGACTTCTTTGAACTAAACTAGGTACGCGCAGCAATCAAAGTCAAGGCGTCTGTTATTATTGTCTTCACTTCATCTGGAAGAGCAGCGAGGTGCTCATTGGAAAATCTCATGTACCTTGTTTGTTGCAGTTAAACCTGCACACTTCACATGCAACCACAAAATCATTAATGCTTTCTTTTTTCCATCAAGCAGGCTGATTGCAAAATATAGACCTACAATGCCTGTTTTATCTGTTGTCATCCCTCGGCTGAAAACAAATCAGCTGAGGTGGAGTTTCACTGGTGCATTTGAGGTAAATGGATAAATTCAATTATTTTTGCACAGAATTTTGCATGTTAACATTATGTAGACATTCTCTCTTGAGTTTTGGGGTTCATTCTCTCTCAGACTCCTCTCTCATAATTTCTTCTCTCTCAAGACTCGCAAACTCTCATAATTTTTTCTATCTCAGTTTCTGGGGTTCGTTCATTTTCAGGTCTCACTCTAGAAATTCCATCTCCTAGATCTTTCTGGGGTTGGTATGTTGACTCATAAATTTAATGTATCTATCAGGCAAATTGTCCTACTTACTTTTTCTCGGTAATGGTCATTTAAGTTTCTCATGTTGCATGTGTTAGTTTTATCATCTATGTGTTATTGGATATATCCATATACCCATCTATATGGATATATCCAATAACTCATAAACAGGTATATGGATATATCCAATAGCCCATAAAACTAACACAAATAACAGCATGTTTTATGTACTGACTGTTTAAAAAATTTATATCATAAACTAACAGTATGTATTTCATATGTACCGACCGTTCAAAAAATTATATATTTCATATGTACTGTTTGTGACAATGTATCCCAGAATGGGTAATAGTAAAGTATGGAAAACCTTCATAATTACTGCATTAGTTTTTGGTATATTATTGATTCTCTGTCACCCACTTCTTGTCAATTGATTAATATTGATGAGAGCTATGGAACATTTTTTGAAATTTGCAGGCAAGACAGTCACTCATAGTTAGAGGACTCTTCCCTATGCTGGCCGATCCCCGACATCCTGTAAGTGATTTTTCGTATAATACAATAAAAATGGTGTTTGTTGCCTTTAGGATGATAATTGTTAATATATATTTACTATTTACACAGATGGTGATAATCAGTGTCCTGTTTGGGCCTGGTAGTCCACGTTGTTAGGCTAGAAGTCTCTTTGCCTGTTTGATTTAGAAAAACCCAAAAAGAGCTGCATGGCCAGAGTTCCTAGGCTCTCTTTATCTTATGAATGCTCAGGTTGGGCATATTTTGAGTCTTGGCTTGGTTAGGGAGGAGATGGGTAATGGTGAGAGAGGAAAGGTGGAGGTGTCATGTAACTTGAGGCCTTCTTCATCATAATGGATCTTTTTCTTATGTTGGCTCTGCAGATATAAGTAGCTTGTTCTTAACCATATAAATCTTGTCTATAGCTTGATCTTTGTATATCAGTGTGTACACACATCACTTCCACGTAATTGAATCCATCCATTACCATCTGTAGTGTTTCAGGTTTAATCTGTAACACATCGAAGTTCAGGTTTAATCTGTAACACATTTCATATAAACTTGTCACTACTCTTTGATTGGCACAAACATCCAATGGGAATCCTGACGTGAACTGTATGACACATTCAAGAATACAACCTGAATACCTGCCATCTACTTTTTATACCTGTTCTGGTTAATTACATTGTTTTAATTTCTAACTTATACATATTTTACTTTTGCAGGCTGAATCTACAAGTGCAACAAATGAGTCAGTTCTGAAGGTTGCCCTTGATCATGGCAAGGCATCAGGTGTGATAAAATCACATGACCGTGTTGTGGTCTGCCAGAAAGTGGGAGATGCTTCTGTGGTGAAGATTATTGAACTGGAAGATTAAATTCTGTTTTTCTTGAGACATATTGTCGTTTGTCATTTCTGCTGTCTTTTTTTTGGATCCTACAAGAGAGCTTTATGAGATGATACCATTACTATTGTGAGGGATGGCTGTGATTTTCCCAACCCAAAAGCTTGCATAAATTATATTGTGGGACGCAGAATAGGTTTACTGTGAGGTTTACCCAACCCAAATGCTCGCATAAGTTATTGTGGGTTGATTTTGGTATCCAACATTTTGATATTGATGCTTATAAACCCTAGCTTTGCTTTTGTATTATCTATTGTTTTTCCTTGCTATGCAGGATGAAAAATTAGCCGAAAGGAAGAATGAAGGTAGCCTTCTCACCACAAACAAGAGGTGATTACCTTTTATATATTGGATTGCGAAGCACAACAGTCAAACAGTATAATAGAATTTATTATGGTGGTTATAGACCAATCACTCATGACCAATTATGTGGTAGATGCTTAACTAATTACAAATATAACTTTAGTCAAATGGAAGCTCATGCTATCTTAATGTGTTATTACTTAGATACGTAAATTGGGTTGAGTTTGGTCGACTTGGATTGGGTCGACCTAGCTTGTCCAAAGAACTAGGTTAGAGTGGATTGATTGGGTCGACCTGGCGGGGCATGATCCACAACCTACAAAAGAACTAGTTATGGGTTTGTTCATTGAATTGATTTTTTAATTAAAAAAATTATTTGTTATTAAATAATTAATATATATATATTAAAAAATTTTAAAAAAAAACATAAGAATATAAGATATTTAATATTGGACATTAAAAATTATTATATTAATATAAATTTAAAAAATTATTTGTTATTAAGTAATTGATGTATACTGTTTACATAAAAAAAAATTGAAAATCACATAAGATATTTAATAATTTATATTTTTACATTTATAATTATTACATTAATTTATATTAAAAATTTTACAAATGAAGTCTATTAATATTCTTTAGTCATTAGTAGAAGTTCTTGTTCTCGTTTGATTCGTCATTTAAATTTAGATTTTGTAGACAATCAATTGTATCGTATCATTTTTTTAAGTATACAGATGTTTCTATAGTTATTTTTGGATAATTTATATTTTCTATTATTTAAAATTCTTTTACCTATAGAAAATATAGACTCTAACGTTATAATAGACGTTGAAATCATTAATAAATCTTTAGACATTTTAAAAACTATAAGAAATCTAACTGTAGTACTAGATTATCACTTTAATACATTTAAATTATCTATTTCAATATCACTAAATGTAAACATACATTTTAAATAATTTTCCAATTCATTATTTAATTGTTGATTTTACATATTTTTCTTTGTTCTTCTTTAATTTACTTGAAAATGAACTACTACTATTACTACTATGTGTTCGTACAAAATTAGATGTATATGTATTAAAATTATTTTTACTATAATTTGTTACTTAAAATAAAGAATATAAAGTTTTTTTAATTAATCTAAAGTTTGTTACTTTAGATTAGTTTCTTTAACTAATCTAAAGTTTGTTATTTTGTAAAATTTGTAACATATTCTTCAAATAATGAATATAAAGTTTTTTTAATTTTTTTATTATATTTATTTATTTATTTATTTTTATTCGTGTTACTTAAAATATCAGTTATAAATATCATACAATTAACTAATTTATGTCTAGGATTCATGATTAATGCTAAGCATGTTCAGATTGGACGTTCATTACAATAATTATTATATTTTTCTTCCATCATTTGAATAATATATTCAAATTTTACGAATTCTGTATATTGTTGAAATGTGTTTGTAATATTAAATAAATTAACTAAAAGCAAAGAACTAGTAGGATAATATTGATCAGATAATTGATTAGTTGTAGTTTAAAATAGTTCTAAAAATGTATGATTTAGGCTAACATTATGTCAATCTTTATCATTTAATAAATAATTAGCTCATGAACTATAATATACTGTAATTACGTTACTATATGATAAACATGAAGTTAACATATCATATATTGAATATCTAATTTAAATTTTTTTGGTTTTAAACCTTGTTTTGTAAGTAAATATCTAAATTCTTGAAATCTTTTAGGTGATATTTGAATAAATAAAATAATTACTTTTATATTTTCTATATAAGGTTTAATGCAATCTATACATTCTTGTACAGTTAATTTTAAAATGTGACAACATCTACAATGAAATAAATCATCATTTAATAGTGGTTTTAAATTTCTTTTTAATATTCTTACTACAACATTATTATTAGAAGCATTATTAAAAGTTATGGTATTAATTTTATTATATATTTTAAATTCTTTAGTAATATCTTTTATAATGTTTGCTATTGCTTTACCAGTATATAGATAATCAAACAGTCTAAAAGTAGTTAATTTTTTTTTGCAAATTCAATTCTATATTTATTCAATGTGTAGTTAAACATAAGTAAGGAAAATTATTAGGATCTATCTAAACATCACAAGTTAATGCTATTTTACATAATAAACTATACAACAGTCCAATTAAAATTTCTTTATCTTTTCTAAATGTTTTATAAATTATATTTTTAGTAGTATTTCTAGAATGACCTTTAAATTGTAGGTTTAAATGAATTTGTACACAACTTTTAAATCTTTTATTTTTAGAAAAATTAAATGGTTGTTTATCTTATAATATAAATTTTGTTATACCTTGTTTTATTTTTCTACATTCTATTTCTAATTGACTATTCCACTTGAACCTGTGTAATTTAGATTGCCTTAAATCTGTATTATCATCTTTATTATGGGTAACTATACAATTTGTTAAATGCCTAGAAATATGATCTACACGCTTACCTTTAGGACAAGTATATATCCTGAACCACAATAATTACAATAACACTTATTTTTATCAGTGGGATCTAGGATTACATGTTTTCAAACCCATGAACTTTGTTTCTTAGGTTTTTTTTGATGCCTATAGATTGTGTTTGTGGGGTTTTAGTTTGAGGGTGTGGTTAGTCTAACTCGTGGGTAGGGTTATAATCAGTGTCATAATCATGGCTTCGTACATTTTTATGATAATGGTATTCTATTTTAATAAAAAGAAAATTCTTGACCTAAAAAACTCAAAACCTAAAAATAGAGGGACTAGAAATAAAGAACATGGATGGATTAGAAGTAAAGAAATTTTTTTTGTTGGTGGATCGTGAACATGAAGGTTGGAGTACGGAGGGTGTTGAAAAGTTTAAGACTGAAGTCTAGAGACTGGAGTATAAGAGTGTTGTTGATGGTGACCGGAGTTCGAAGCTAAACCTGTATTCTATACAAGTGAGAAGAGTTGAGAGGAATTGTAGTAGAGAGAATGAGAATTTGAGACTTGTAGTGAGATTGAGAAAATTGAGCGGAATGAGTTGTGTGAAAAATGAGATTTAAGGAGGTATTTATAGATAAAGAATGAGAAGAAAAGAAAGAAAAGGATTGTAAACGTTGGCATGTCAACGTTCACGAAAACGTTGGAATGAAACGTTTATTCCAATTTTTATTTTTTTCAGAAAAAGGGGCCCAATCCAACGACGAGGCCTATTGTTCAGGGCCAGGTGGGCCTAGGCCTTGGGCCTAGCACGACCCATGATTTATTTAGTGTCAGGCCAACCCAATCTGAATTTTACTTGGGTCAGGTCATGTCGGGTCAAAACACAGGCCAAACCAGATGATCCAAGGTTGATTTGATCCAATCCAATTTACATGTCTATTAATATTCCTTGTCAAACGTGGCATAGGGACTAAGCCAAGTTTGAAATATAAAGCATTGAAATTAGCTTTAGGAAGTAGCTTAGTTAAAATATCTGCTGACGAATTCTTAGAAGAATCATATTTGGTGAGCAATTGTCTAATGGCAGCTCTCTCTCTCTCTCTCTCCCCCCTCTCTCTCTTCTCCAACAAAGTGAAAATCTAAAGCAATGTTTTTAGACTTGCCATGAAACATTGGATTACAAGTCATCTTCAAAGCTTTGAGATTATCACAAAACAAAATAGGTGATTTCTTCAAGAAAATACCAAGATCTCTTAGAATAAACTCAAGTCAAGCAAACTCAACAGTAATAGAAGCCATTGACCTAAACTTGTAACGTCTTTGGCGTCACAAACTAGCATCAAACTATCCATACCAACTAACAAATAAATAATTCCATAAAATTTGCAAGAAATTTAATAAATGAGTAAATAATTGAAACAAAATTCAACAAAACCTATTTTTACCTAAAACCTGTGGTGTACAGTTATTTGGTTTCAATTATGTGTATTAGATTGGACTACAACTCTACAATTTGTACTGGAAGAAAAACCCAAAAAAATACGCATGAGTGACATCTAATAATCATTCAGTATACATTTACCAATAAATAAGAAAACAACAAATCAAAAATTGGAACCGTTGGTAATTGACTCCCAAAAACCACACGATTGTTCTTCTTGGTAGCTCCAAGCCAGAGGTATGCAAAAGCACAAAAATCTGTAAAGCACTACAACGAAGAAGGACAAAATTCCTTTTTAAAACATGCTTTTCGAAATCATTTTCCCTTTTCTTTTAAAACACATGCATTCTTTTGAAATTTCTTTATGTATCACTTGAAATGACTGCTCTACACTATACCAAGCCTAAAGACCAGCATAAGCTACATCTCGAAAACCATGGTCTCCTTTATACTAGAGTCTTAAAACCTCATTTAGAGCTTGAAAACCACAACCACAAACTCACACACCTAGTGCAACAAAACCTGTTGTGTTGTTCTAGCCACAAGCGACCAATCAACCCACAAGTAGTTGCCAATTTACGTACTACACTACCACGGTAGGACCACCTTATGTAGGAGCCCTCCATCCCGAGTCCTTACTTTAAGAATCCTCCAAAGGTCCACTCTAGGACAAAGACAGGGTACACTCTCTTAGCATTCTCGGTGTCGAGACCACTCAAGTCCTCTAACCCCTGACCTTTGCCAGCACCCAAGTCACTACGATCAGGCTACCCAAGGTCTCTAATCGCTGACTCTTGCCAACACAGCTGGGAACCTCAACCTCGAACTCACACCTGATCCTCTAAAGATATCAGTCGTTCCTAGTCTGCTGGTATGATCCTACGACCCTTTTGATTTCATAAGAAAACCACGGAACCTCAATCTCAGACTCGCACTTGACTCTCTAGGAACATCAGTCATTCATGATTCATCAGTGCGGTTCCACGATCCTATTGGTTCCACAAGAAAGCCACGGAAACCATTTTTGAAATTCATTTGCAAACTTTTGCATCTCTTTTCAAATTTTTTTTGAAAC
This sequence comes from Posidonia australis, assembly GCA_024699735.1. Classification (NCBI taxonomy): domain Eukaryota; kingdom Viridiplantae; phylum Streptophyta; class Magnoliopsida; order Alismatales; family Posidoniaceae; genus Posidonia; species Posidonia australis. Next base: position 15,269 of record JAMKQA010043296.1, on the reverse strand, counting down.
CATTTTGAAAACTATTTTACATTGACTTGAAAATACCATTGAATTCTGTGAAAGAAAAACCACACAAAAGCACAAAACTCTACATGTGCATTGGACCAAGGCTACCCACAAAATGCAACACAAAATCCACACATTTCAGGCTTTAAAATATTCCTTGAAGCCTTGGCATGCCACAAGCTTGTGCCTGACCTCCTGAAGACCAACAACAGTAGAAATAGGGAAAAATTGAAGAAAAATTGTGCCACAAGTGGGAACTCATGTCAATCTCACCCTACATACCAAAAAATTCCACATAATATACCAAAACAAAGATATTGAAGTGTTCTACCATTTGGAACAAAAATCATAACAATCCGATTTGTAAAACTCAAGTTATCTCAAATCAAAGCTAGCTTATGCAACTAGGTGAATAGTAACCATGGTGACTAAAAAATGCTCTAAAAATCCATATAAATTCACAAAAATTATGAAAAACTCTACCATGCATCCCAATCTTTCCAAGCAACATAAATTCATCAATTTTACAAATGAATGAAGAAAAACAACGAGGTAGAGCACGTACCTCACATCGTCTACTAGACCCTATGTCCAACACTGCATGCCGACGACCTCGGCCTTCAACCCTTCGCCCTCACTCGAGACAACGACAACCACGATGGTGGAGAAGGTGTTGGTAGTGCTTCACAACAGTTGTGGTGAGGAAATGACAAAAGGTGGCAAAGACGGTAGCATGATGGGTTGTAGTGATCACCTCCTCCCTCATGCTACACTCTCTCTCCTTGTTTCTCTCTCAGTTTGTCCCCCTCACTCTCTGGCTCTCTTTTCTTCTGTTTCGTGCCTTTCACTCGATGCCAATCCTCATTCCTTTATAACACTCGTGCCCTAACATCTTTTGTAAAACACGGGCACAACTCATGTGCAGAATTCACACGTAATAAAAGAAAAGGAGAAAGTCATAGGTGGTACTGTGACATTTTGGCGTTACATCCTGACCCCACACATTTATAGGCCGCAACACGTCAAGACTTCGGTACAAAGTAAAGAAGCAAGGAAAAATCATAGACACAATAAGAGGAAAAACAAGGATTCAAAGAGGGAGACAATCACAAATTCACTGTGATTACCTATTAAATATACTTACAATTACAGGTAATCAAATCTTAGTTTACTTGACCAGGCTCACCTTATGCATGTAATGCGTGCCTGTGATATGCGCTAGATATACACGCAAGTCTTGTACAGACATTAGGTGTTACATCTCACCCCCTTAAGAGAATTTCGTCTCCAAAATTCACCTTCAAGGAAATAAATAGCGGTACTGTAGCTGGATGTCGATCTCACTCTCCAAAGTTGCTTCCCTGAAGTCATGATACTGCACTTAGACTAGAACGAGTGGAACCACCTTGTTCCTCAGGATTCGCTCTTTCCTGTCAAGAATCTGGACAACATCCTCCACCATAGATAGATTCTCTTGCAACTCTTCTAACTACACCAGTATCACCTGAGACGCATCAACTAAGTTCTTTTTTAACATAGAGACATGAAATACATTATGTACACTTGATAGATCCAGAGGTAATTCCAACTTGTAAGCCACTTCACCAACCCTTTTAGAGATTCTATAAGGCCTAATGTAGCGACGACTTAGCCTTCCTTGCTTGCCAAATCTTGTTATCTCTTTGGTTGGTGTACCTTTAGAAAGATAAAGTCTCACACTTCGAATTCTAAAAGTCTCCGCCTCCTATTAGCATAGCTTTTTTGCTTACTTTATGTAGCTACCAACCTCTTGCGAATCAAATCCACTCAATCTGAATATTGCTGCACGATCTCTAGACTCATAAGTTGGTGTTAACTTACCTAGCTCCAATAGTTGGGCGTTTTACATTGTCTTCCATATAAAGTTTCGTACAGAGCCATCCCAATGCTGAAGTGATAACTGTTATTATAGGTAAAATGATTAACGGTAGATGATCTTCCTAGTTGCCCTTTAGGTCCAGAGCACTGGCCCTTAATATGTCTTTTAGTGTTCGAATAGTCCTTTCAATCTAATCATTTGTCTGAGGATGAAAAGTAGTACTAAAATTCAGGACGGTGCTAAATGCCTCCTACAAGGCTCTCCAGAATCTCGATGTAAGCCAAGTATCTTTATCAGACACAATCAGCATAGGTACCAAATGTAGACAGACGATTTCAAACACGTACAGTTCTACTAGCTGCTACAAAGGGAGATTCACCTATATTGCCAGAAAATGTGCTGACTTCGAGAACCAAACAATAATTACCCATATTGTATCGTTCTTTCTTCTGGTCTTGGGTAATCCTGTCACGAAGTCCATGATATCTGTAGATATTCCATTTTCACATTTTCCAAAGTCCATCTAGGATAGGAACCTTTGAAGCACCCTAAATCATAGGACTAAGGATTTTCTACTCTATCTTTCAGATATTCCATGTTTTCCTTAAAAACATTCTTGATTTTACTTAATTCAAGATTATTAGTTGTGGCAAAGCTAACCCACTCAAGCTAGTGGCAAGCTTGAGGCCTTTGAACGTTTTGGTGAGTCGCTAACTGTGGCTGAGTTAGCGCTCTCAACTTACTCAAATTGGTGGTAGATTTGAGTACCCTGAACTTAAAGAAGATGTTTTTATCATTTCATGAGATTTTTGAGTATTTTCCAGACTTTTAAGAGACTTCTCTGGATTTAACATAAAATACAGGGGTAAAATATAAAAGATCAAATGATGCCATCGAAGGCGGCGATTATTCTAGATGCCACAATAAGAGGTGACACATATTGTCGCCACCCCTATAGGCGACTAGTCTATGGCACCAATCTAGCAAACGCCTGGCATCTTGGGACTCCCTCTCGTAACAACATGTCATCATGGACTTCAATATAATATATAGGACCTTTATAAATATTATCATGATTTTTTCCATAATTATTATAATTTCTAGGACTTTCTAAGTATTTATTTATTTATGGAATATCATATAAATATTTATTAATGCCAAAAAATTCCATAAACTTCTAGAGTAATGGATGACATTAAGATTAATATCATATATTTTTATCATGGTCTAGAATTAGATATGATATTAATTATCACTTTTTTTTAATGCTAGAATTATCTATAATTTAGAAGATAATTCCAACATGTGCTTAATTTCTGAAATTTATTATGAGTCTAGAATTTTCCATGGATATATTTAATGCTCGTAATTATTGGAGAATTTATCTTTTAAATTCGATTTTAATTTTGAAGTTGGATTCTAGATTCAAATTTAAATTCAAAAGGCTTATAGAAAATTCTAGCGAGTTCGAGAGAGTTTGAAAAAGTCAGGATGAGTTGTTTATAGTTACTAGTGATTTGTTGAGATGATTTTAGATTTTATTTTTAAACTAGGAGATATTTAGAACTCGACACCAGTGTGAGCAGTGACTAGGCCCAATAAGATGTTTTCGGCTATTTTCTCGTTACGGGAAATAGGATATCTCGGATTGTCGCCTGTTCTAATGGAATATGTCGCCTATTCCATGGGCAACGAAGTCAAAATATCTCATTTTCGAATCGATTCTTCCAGAAGCTTCTAGAATTTGTTTTGACGAGATCCCTCGCGTCCTTAATTTGAATTTGGTTGTTCCTTGGTAGCAGACTCATAGTACCATTGCCTCTTCTTCATCTAGGTCTTCGTTTGTGTCCACCAACTCGTAGACTTCATAGTTCTTGATATTTTTGCCAGTTATACTCAATACTTCCTCGACCAGGAAGATGGCATGTGACTGTGCTAGCTCTTACGAGAATTATTAGAGTCTGCTACCAAGGAACGACCAAAGTCGATGACGGGAACTCATGGTACTATGACATCCTGAACTACTTGCAAGACAATACTTTCACACCACACACCACACACCACACCCAAAGATTGAGAAGCCTTGAGAAGGATGGCCACCAAATACTACATCAGAGCTAACACATTATTTTGGAAGACTCCGCTGGGCATCAAACTCCAATGCGTTGATGCATCAAAAGTGACCAAAATTCTCAAGGAAAGACATGGAGGAGTGTGCGGGAGCCACATCAATTCTCAAACCATGGCCAAGATGATCATCAGAAGAAGGTACTACTAGCCTACAATGGAAGCTGATAGTGCCGCCAAAGTCAAGAAATGCCGGAGCTGTCAACTACACGTCAACAATATCTATGCTCCTACCTCAGCACTCCATGCGATGTCAGCTCCTTGGCCCTTCTCTATGTGGGCCTTTGATGTGGTTGGGCCAATACAGTAAGCCAAGGGAAGCACCTTCATCCTCCTTACAATGGAGTACTTCACCAAATGAGTGGAAGCAGAAGCGTTCACAAACATCAAAGCCACAATCTTGTGTCGATTTGTACAAAAGAACATCATCTTCAGGTTTGGGGTTCCCATAGCCTTCGTAGCTGACAATGAGCCAATTTTTATCTTAGAGGAGTTCATCAAGTTGTGCAAAAAATTTGGTATCCTTATTATCCACAAGAAAATGGCCAAGTAGAAGTTACTAATAAGACTTTAATAAAAATCATTAAAAAGGCAGTATAAGATGCCAAGGGATTGTATTAGACAGATAAATTAGTTAATGCACTATGAGCTTATCGCACCATCGTAAGAACGACAATGAGCCAAACACTTATGCCTTAACCTTCAGAATGGAAGCGGTAATCCCATATGAGATCCTGATTCCCTCATTAAGAGTCCAAGTCAACGCAGGAACGTCTGTTGATGAAAAGAGGCAGGCATTATTGCTCCACTTGGAACTCCTTGATGAGAAGCGGCTTGCAGTTGTCGAGCACACACGTATTTACTGATTAACTCAAAATTCATGCATATTTTATTCCCATATTTATCTATTTTGTATATAAATAATGCTACTTGAGGTTTTTTATGTAAATTTCACGGGAACTTAAGAAATTAGAAAGAATCTAGGAAAAATAGGGGGAAAAGAATAATTGTGCCAAAAAAAAATAATTTTGTATGAAAAATTCTAGAGCTACATAAGGAAATCAAATACACATTTTTAGCGTGCTAAAATACTGGAGAAAATATCATTGAACAAGTGGAAGAAGTCAAAGGAAGTCTAGATTACATGCACGCTTCCCAAGCGTCTAGATGTCAATCTGGTGCCTCCCAGTGCCCGTTCCAGATAGTTTTGACTCGATCTTCTCCGGATATGATTTTCACTTGTAAATATCCTATATTCAAAATAAAAAATTCAAAATTTGTATTCAGATTTGTCTCTGACATCAGCACATCTTTGTAAGTCTATAAAAGAACCCTTTATGTAGATCTACGTGGGCTCCCATCTAGGTTTTAGACTCTTTTCTCTTCTTGTATTTTGAGGATATTTAGAAAATCATCAGTCTAATCTCAAGTTCTTTTCAATAAAAAGTCATTTTTTATTTAATTATGTCTTCTATTTCTCTTTCTTTCTCTTTTATTTTAATGTTTTATGTTATCGTGCTAGGCTAAATCTCTTTTTACATCTAGAGTTCTTGGAGTTAGATTTAGAATATGATTGTAATATTTAATCTCATTTTATCTTCTATGCTTCATGATGATTGCCTCTTTCTTATTATCTACCGTTGCAATTATATTTTGATAGATCATTGTTAATCATGTATTCTCATGATCTATACTTATGATTATTGTTTAGAAATAAGAAACGTTGCATATACCGTTTTATCTTGGTATATTATGCTAGCATGCATCTTGATAGATCATTATAGAATCATGTTTCTTTATGATTTATTCTTGTTATCGACATGTTAGATCTTGATATTGCTTAGTAGATGTTTCACCTTCATGCATTATTCTTATTTAATAATAATTCTTGATAATTAGAACTTGTTGCAAAAGATGAGATGAATTAGATATTTGCATGATACACTATGATCTAATGAATAGAAATCCTAGATGTGCTTTTATTATTGATAGTCTCTTAGTGATTCCTTCCTTTTAATTAACTTTAGATATAATCCATTATCAACTCTCTCAATTCTTTTTTGCAATAATCGATAATAAATATTTGTTTCTTAAACACTTTTCTCTACAGGATTGACTCGTATTTGTCAACGTACTACTCTGGACGTCGTACACTTGTAGTTAATTAAAACGAACACATCATTTTCCGACAAAGAATGATTAGGGTTTATCAAAAGAAGGTAATCGAATGCAAATTCAACATAGGTGATTTAGTACTTAAGAAGGTGCTACCTGCCAATAAGCCACATCCTAAGGGAAAGATGAAGCCAAACTGGGAAGAGCCTTATGTCGTGGTGGCTGCATATCCGGGGAATGCTTATCGATTGTCTCAAAACGAGATAGACTTGCCTGACCCTTGGAATGCAATGCACTTGAAAAAGTACTATCTTTGATCAGTCAATCTGCACCACAAGAGTCCTAAGACCTAACCCTAAGATGGAAAAGAAGGTCACCCTTAGAGCCTACAAGGAAATAGATACTTAAGGTGACCCACACTTTGTCTTGTGCCCTTACATACATCGCACGGGGAGACAAGAGCAAGGCGAGCTCAGAGCTAGGGCATATCGTAAACGTTGCTCACCAGGCATAACGTGGTGCCCTAGCGTAAGTCCGAGAGGTGGTGACGGGTGAGCGTTATGTCACGAACCAACTTAGAAAGTGCATAAAGAGAGAATGAGCGTTCAAAATAAGGGAGTGATTCGGTCTCACAATGATCAATATCTTTTGACCGAACACTCAAAATGGGTGTGAGACCACTGACGCTTGGTAGGTGTGATATCATAACATAAATCTCAATGAGTAGTGATGGGTAGATACTTGCTAAAGAGAAAGGAAAAGAGCTGAAAAGATGACGATAAAGAAGCTGTCCAATCAACAAAAGAAAAAGAGAGGGGGAAGATGACAGCAAAAGAGGCTATCCAAAGTGGAAAAGAAAGAAAACCCTGGGAAAAGAAGTGCGCATTAGGATTAACCATTTGCAAGCGACATCAGAACCAAAGTCCATGCCGAGAGCTTGCTAAACCTCAAATCTCCCCCATCTTCCTACACACATAGGCAAAGAAGAAGTCGCCCTAAATATTCAAAGACCAAGTAAGTTAGAGAGGCGGTTGACTAGGAGGGCCTAGGTATGGGACGAAGTCTCCGAAGGGTGCAGACATGACACAAGGGAGAAGCTTAGAATGACAAAGCACCACCCAAAAGGCCAAAGTAGACCTTAGGCTAAGGCTTGAAGAAGGTACCCATTCTTCCTATCCTTTCCATAAAAAATCCAAAAAAATAGGAGAAAAAAAATCCAAAAAAAAAAACAGAAAAATCTTAAAATCCCAAAATCCCAAAAAAATCAGAAAAATCCAAAAATCCCAAAAAAAAAAAAATCAAAAAGAAAACCTAAGAAAACAAACAATAAGTAGTGTCATCCACCCCAACATGTAAGTGAAAACCTACTAAGTAGAGAAACTAGAGTTGGATTGGCCGATGATGCAACAATCGACCCATCAGGATTTAGAGTTTACGTCCTCCTTAAGTGTATCCCCATGGTTTGGGTGCGTTCTCTCCACAAAGACATTGCCCCGCAATGATCTTTAGAGCATCTATGGATGACTCACAATAGGCGTCTACTGGGCTCTAATTTTCCATCTCTCAGCTAAGGCCAAGGCGAACTCTCTCCACCTCATGTCTAATTGACTAAGTTTACACAAAGATGCCTCACACACAACAGCTTAGTCAAGGATCAAAGCTAAGGAAGGTATGCCCTTTCACTACTAATGAATATTATTTAAGTGTGTAGAAAAGTACAATTCAAATCCACAAGGGCATTCCCTCAGGTTGAAAAGAAAAAAACACAATGGATGCTAATACAATTTGTTCTGAATGCCAAACATCCGGTTGAACTCCTCCATTTCCTCGATATACTACTGTGGAGAAGAAATAAGTCGTGCGTACTATGCTGCATACCTAGACTCTTGCAACTCCCTAGTAGCTGGAGAGAGTCAAGCGCCCTTCAAGGAGACCCGACAATCCATATAAGCCCAATGGGCAATGTACTCCAAGACTAGCCTCTCATCGTGGTCTCCATCATCTCTATGAGTGTAGATTGGACAAGTCAACATCGAGTCCGTGGGAATAGAAAGCCCCTGGTTCAGCAGCCACGGACAACGATGGATCGAGTACAACATGAAGGACCAGACCCCTACCAATACGAGCTCCTGGTGGTGATAAATGTAGTCATCACTCGTGCATTGAAAGCTTCTAGCAACCGTGGAACGTAGTCAAAGTCCTCCAATGATAGCTGCCCCAGGCGAAGGACATAATCACGGAAGTTCAGCTTGTCAAAATCAGCACAGCAACGACAATGAGACATAAGCCAGCATTGTAGAAGGAAAGGAGAACCAAAGAACTTCCCCGAGCACAATGCGCTAGATAGTCCTTCCATGGTATATGCTACGACGACAGGAGATAAATATAAGTCCGGAAGGGCCACATTCAACATGAGGAGGTTGACATGATAAATATCCAAGGTGAATCATCTGCAAACAATGCAAGCCTTCCGATGTCGATGAAAAGACACAACTGTAACTCCTTTGGGGATAAGTCGTGAGTGCAAATAATCTCCCATAAGGCTCAAAGATAGAGCCTTTCCCTATGCATCAAAGTCTTGCTAGCCTCTTGGCCCTCACCCAGGAACCAATCGATCTTCTTGGCATCTACAGTCTCAATAGATATGGCGAAACGGTCATCCGACACCAACATGGATTCTGCAGTAAAGCCAAGGAGGGAAGCAGCTTCCTTGCAAGTAATCAGGGTCTCCCCATGAGCAAAATTGAAGGTGTTGGACGAATTGTTCCAAAAAACCATCAAAAAGTGGCCAGTGCAAAGGAATGCGTACAAGGGCCAACAAATTTTCAAAACAACTACATGCAAGGAGGTGTTTGTTATCCTCCGCACAATTAAGCAAACCTAACACCCATGGGAGGCTATAATGAAAGGAGTTATGAAAATTTGGGCATTCTGTAAGATTAACTATGACCTACAATACAAGCAATTAGCTACAAAAAGGCACATGAAGCAGAGAAATATGAACAACAAGAGGAATAAAGAAAACAAGAACTATGGCATTAACCAACATACCTTATCCTCAAAAAAGGCCTTCATCAAGTGGTTGTGTATGTCGATTACCTTCTCCACAGCCAAAAAAGAGGAAGAGAATGATGGAAGCTTCATGGTTAAAGCAAGAGAGAGGAGAAAATATCAAAACAGGGAAGGATGACGTCTAGGAGGCCTCTAGGACCCCTATTTATAAGCCTCTGTTAGAGAAACCCAAAATTGAGTCTAAATAGGAAAATACTCTGCTAGCCAACCCCACCATAAGCGACTAGATATGGTGCCTAATCAAGAGGCGACGTGTCGTGTTGCCTATATGATAGGCGACTATGATGAAACGCCACAAAGTCAAGTGACCAGGATCACCAGTCCCTACTCTCTCGTCGCACAGGCACAATCATCCCATTGTGAGGCTACATCAAGTCCCACCATGCACACCATAGTAAAGTTCTACTATGAGGCTATATCAAGTCCTACCGTAGGCGTCAAAGACCCTAACTGAGCATCACGTCAAGTGACGGGCTCCCGCCTTTGGAGTCCTAGCCGTATACACAGACACAACCTTGACGAAGAGGCAAAACCCCAGTTTGGCAAAGGAAGGGCTCACTCCCTCACCCGGTTCTTTCTTTTCATAGCGTCCCTTTACTTGCCAAGTCGAGTTGTGGGACGATGGTCCTTTTTCATGAGTGTTGGTCACACTTGAAGACGGAAAACACTTGACTACAACAAATTGCATTCATGCATCTCGCATATGTCCATATGGCTAGGGGTACCCCATCAGCCTAACCTGTCATATGGACCATTCATTGCATATTGAGTGTTGACCTTGCATTTGCATCTTTGTTTACTTGAATCATACATCCATGCATTTAGGAATCATGCATTGGAAGTGGAGGTACTAACGGAGTAATGTTCTTCAAGAGAGTTAGAAGTCCTTAGGATTGTGATCCTCTTAGAACTAATTAAGTTCCACTTATCCTTTTGCTATTCCAATCTGAGTTAGCTCTTAGACATGGAGTCGGCCACGGTTATGCCCCTTGACCATCCTTAGTTTCTACCCAGTTAAAGTGACATCTCTACATGGTTGACATGGTCTCGACGTCTGACTATGACACATAGCTCCGAAACTGGCTAGACCACTCCATGACTAAGCCTTCAATATGATGGCAATGTTAAATGAACCACTTAGTTGTGTGACCCGCTCCCGAAACTGAGTTTGTTCCCTCCTTTTATTCTTCCTTTAATGGTCTAACTGTGGTAGACCGTTTGAGAGAGAGCTTCCTTTTTCAAGAATTGCTCAATGGGTATATCATTCTTACCTTGGAGTCAATCTTGTTCCAAGATCATTTTCAAGTAGGGACATCTGTAGATATCCCATTTTTACATTTTATAGAGTCCATCTAAGATAGGAATCTTTGAGGCACCTTAAATCACAGGACTAAAGATTTTCTACTCTATCTTCTAGATATTCCATGTTATCGTTAAAAACATTCTTGATTTTACTTAATTTAAGGTTGTTAGCTATGGCAGAGTTGACCCGTTCAAACTAGTGGCAGAGTTAACGCTCTCAATTTACTCAAATTAGTGGCATATTTGAGTACCGAGAACCTAAAGAAGATGCTTTTATGATTTCATGACATTTATAAGTGTTTTTTGGACTTTTAAGAGACTTCTCTGAATTTAACATAAAATACCAAAGGTAAAATGCAAAAGACCAAATGATGCCATCGAAAGTGGCGACTATTTTAGATGCAACAATAGGAGATTGTCGCCACTCCTATAGGTGACTAGTTTACAACGCCAATCCAACAAGCACATGACATCCTAGGTCTCCCTCTTGTAACAACATGTCATCGTGGGCTTTAATATAATATATGGGACCTTTATAAATATTATCATGATTTTTCCATAATTATTATAATTTCTAGGACTTTCTAAGTATTTATTTATTTGTGGAATATCATATAAATCTTTATTAATGCTAAAAAATTCCAAAAACTTCTAGAGGAATGGATTACATTAAGATTAATATCACATATTTTTATCATGGTCCAGAACTAGATATGATATTAATTATCACTTTTTTTTAATGCTAGAATTATTTATAATTTAGAAGATAATTCCAACATGTGCTTAATTTCTGAAATTTATTACGAGTCTAGAATTTTCTATGGATATATTGAATGCTCATAATTATTGGAGAATTTTACTTTTAAATTTGATTTTAATTTTGAAGTTGGATTTGAAATTCAATTTTAAATGCAAAAGCCTTCTAGAAAATTCTAACTAGTTCCAAAGAGTTTGAAAAAGTCAGTACGAGTCGTTTATAGTTGCTAGACATTTGTTGAGACGGTTTTGGATTTTTTTTAAACGAAGAGATATTTAGGACTCGACGCTAGTGTGGGCGGCCACTAGACCCAATAATATGTTTTCGACTATTTTCTCGCTACAGGAAATAGGATATCTCGGGTCGTCGCTTGTCCTAATGGCGACATAATATATCGCCTACTCCATGGACGACGAAGTCAAAATATCTCATTTTCAAATCGATTGCTTTTAGAAGTTTTCAGAATTTGTTTTAACGAGATCCCTCACGTCCTGGACTCTATAAATAGACTCATAAACCCCCCAGGTCGGAGGAGGCCTTCTGATTTCAGAGAGAGTTTGTTCAGAGAGAAGCCCTACTGGGTTCCTGCGAGAAGTCCTTTGATTTTCTCTTTAGCCCCAACTCTTGTTCGTGCCTCTGCTTCCTCATCCATGTCACATCCAAAAGGGTGAAGGGAGTGTCGTTCTCATGCTTCTTCTCTATTTTATTATCATATTTCATATTAGATCCATTGCATATGCATGCGGGGACAACCTTCGGTTAGTATCAGGTCCATTAGTCATGTTTTTCTATATTCTTTTGATTCTTGCTTACTACACCTCAGTCTAATCTAGATCCATTTGTTTTGAAGGGAAAAAGGGAGTTACGTCGTACGAGGGAGCCGTCGAACAACATCCAATCGTTGATTTGGTGAGCCGGGAATCCACGACCTTAACTTCTACATCAAATCAGGAGCAAACTCAAGGTGACTTCATCTTCCTACATCTACAGTATCATGCTCCTATTTCCATACTAGAATATCCAAAGGCTGTAGAGTTCCTTTTGGCTTTTGATGCTTGGTTTTCACCATCTGATAGGTTACACATTTGGCCACATGCTTGACTATCTCTTTCTTCATCCCAAGCCACCGGACTTTTTTCTTTAAGTCTTTATACATCTTCATGCTTCATGGATGAATAGCATATTTGGACCGATAAGCCTCAATCAATAGTCTTTGCTTTACTTCCTCCACTTGAGGCATATACAAGCACATGTTGTATCTCAGTCTACCATTAGCATCAACACAAAAGTGAGGTGCCTCTCCTACGTCTAGCTTCCCTCAAGTTTCCTGCACAAACAGGTCCAATCGCTAAGCATCTATAATCACCTCCACTAATCTAGGGTAGGTAGACAGATTAGCCACTCAAGTTCTAATAGGTCCCTAAGATTGCCTCCTAGGTTTGCACTTGACAAGACCTTTCAACATGTGCCATCCCTGACCATCAAACTAGCCATAACATAAGCACGCCTACTCAGTACATCAACAACCATGTTGGCTTTTCCTAGGTGATAGGATAAATTGAAATCATAATCCTTAAGATACTCCACCCATCTTGACTATCTTAGGTTCAGATTCTTCTAAGTGAAGATATACTTGAAGCTCTAATAATCTGTAAACACCTCGAACTTTTCTCCATATAAGTAGTGTCACCAAATCTTCAATGCAAACATTACTGTGACCATCTCCAGGTCATGCGTGGAGTAGCTCCTCTTGTAATTCTTCAGTTGGCGAAAAGCATACGCCACCACCTTACCATACTACATTAGAATACACTCCAATCTGATACTACAGGCATCACTGTACATTGTGAAACCTCCACTTCCAGAAAGCAAGGTCAACACAGGCAATGTGACCGAACGAGCTTTCAATTCTTTGAAGCTTTCCTCACACTGCCAATCCCTCACAAACAAGACTTCCTTTCGTGTTAACCTCATCAGTGGTGTAGCAATCTTGAAGAAATCCTGTATGAACCTTCGGTAATACCCTGCCAAACCCATGAAACTCTTAATCTTTGATACATTCTTGGGTTGAGCCCAACTATTTACAACTTCCACCTTAGTAGGGTCTACCTTAATACCTTCTCTTGAAATGATGTGGCCAAGGAACGAGATTTCATCTAACCAAAACTCACACTTAGAGAACTTAGCATAGCTGGCATTGTCTCAGCATCTTTAACACTATCCTCAAGTGAGTCTGGTGAATTTCCACATCCAGAGAATAAACCAACACGTTATCTACAAACACCACTACAAATTGATCCAAGTAGGGCCTAAACACCTTATTCATCTAATAGTCCAAAAGGCATGACCAAAAACTCGTTGTGGCCATATCGAGTTCGAAACACCGTCTTATGGACATTAGATTCCCAAATCCTTAGGTGGTGGTAACCAAACCTCAAGTCAATCTTTAAAAAGAGAGAGGCTCCCTGTAGTTGGTCAAACAAATCATCTATTCTAGGCAAAGAGTACTTGTTCTTTACTATTATCTAGTTCAGCATCTGATAATCTATATACAATCGATGTGAACCATCCTTCTTCTTGATGAACAGGACAGCAGTACCTCATGGTGACACATTTAACCTGATGAATCCCTTGTTTAATAGCTCCTACAGTTGGTTCCTGAGCTCTCATAGTTTTGCAGATATCATTCTGTAAGGAGCCTTTGAAATAGGATTTGACCTCGACACCAAATTGATCAAGAAATCTACTTCCTAGTGTGGCAATACTCCAGATAACTCCTTAGTAAAAACATTGAGGTATTCACATACAACTAAGATATCTTGTATCCTTAAAGTCAACGAAAAGGATACAACAACACTGGCCAAATACCCCATACAACCCTTGGCTAAGGAGCAGTAGGCCTTTATCGTGGAGATCACTAGCTTCGACTCATCCAGTTTCACTCCCTGAATAGAGCAGGAACCTTGCCTTGGGCATTCTAATTGCATCCTTTTCTTAGCACGGTTAATCATTGCCAAATGCTGCGTCAGCCAATCTATGCCTAGTATAACATCGTACTCTTGCATATCCATTACTATTAGACTAGCTTTGAAATTCTTATCGCCAAGCCTAATACCAACTGATAGTAGATATTTCTGCACCAAACTGTGCTCCCCTAATAGAGTCACGATGTAGAAATAGAGTGCTAATCTAGCTGGCCTATCTCCAATCTCCATTATAAAAGATTCAAAGACGAATGAGAACGAACTCCCTAAGTTGCATAATACTCTGGCTATTCGGTCTGCTACTAAAAAAGAACCTAAGGATAACACATTCCATAACCACCCACAACAGTTATGAGAACGAACTCCCTAAGTTGAATAATACTCTGGCTATTCGGTTTGCTACCAAAACAGAACCTAAGGATAACACATTCCATAACCACCCACAACAGTTATTATTAACTGCAGGTACTGGATACACATAATTACATTACAAGTGTGGAGAGTTGTGAAATATAACTAGCTACTATTCCTTACCCTCCACAACATCCTCCGAAGTTCCAGCATTTGAAGCAAATATGGTGAATACACATCCTTTGATGGGTTGACGTGATGCATCTTCAACTCTCTTTGGGGGGTCAAGACAATCTCTCAGTATATGCCTTGACTTTCCATAGTTATAACATACCACGCTACCCAACACCTACGACCGATAAGGGTACTGTGCCACCATGCGTCCAACCTGATCACAGAGTAAATAGGTTCTCTCCACTTATGAGCCACTATCAGATTCTATCTAGCTAAATCCTGCACTACCCCTCCCAACAAAGTTGCACCTTCCATGGTGAGTCGAGCTGGTGTACTCCTTCCTTTTCTTTCATAAGCTCCCAAAACTATTTGTAACGCCCCGCGCTACACAACAGTACGAGAACTACCCAAGCCTAATTAAAAGCAATTAAGCAGCAATAATAAACAAATAAAGCTAACTACCCAGACCTGTGTGCGGCAAACGTGGCTCGAACAAATGCACCAGACTAGACCTGCTCCAACACTCAAGCAC